>PVIC010021795.1:0-28231 GCA_004025085.1 Thryonomys swinderianus
GATGATGATGATGATGATGACACACATTTACACTGCTTATTGGAGCTGATTTTAAGTGCAATAGTCTTACTTACCTGGCAACTTCTACAAAAATATACTATGTTCTCCATTTTGCTGACGAGGAAACCACTACCACTCAAGTTAGGTAACCTACCTTGTTAGTAAACAGCAGAATGACTGGGTTCAGAGCTTATGTTTTCAGTCCTAAGGAATAAGGTGTCACCATCAGATGTCTCAGATATATACTCCTAGATGTTCATGTCTGAATGATATGCAGGGCCAAGGGTTACTTTCTTTCTTGACAGATGAAAAGTACAAGACATACAAGCTGAGTAGGAGATGGATCTGAGGACACACTGCGAATAAAGAACAGAACCCACCTGTGACTCCAGGCTCTTGCATCCTCATCTAGGTTCCCCTGCTTTGTTACGTGGCCTAATGTGACCATCTGTAGCTGGTATTTCTAAAGGGATTTTCGAAAACTAATTCAAGACATCTTCTCCATGTTCTAGTCCAGCATCATTTAAATTAATTTATTGAAACTTAAGAGACACAACAGGCATATAGAATAAAAGAATACAGAATTAGAGACAAATCCCTGATCCAAACAGAGTTTCTCCTTTTATGGATTAGTTTCCACTCAAGATTTTGTTTGAAGAATGAAAATGAGACATGCTACCTTTATTTACATTAAAAAAAAAAACAATGAAGTTCAACCCTCAGGCTATAGTAAAGAAACTAAGGCTCCAAGGACAACAACTGAAGTCACACAGTATGAGCGGAATCTAGAAGCCAGTCAGCACTGCCGTTCTCCGGACTAGCAATTTTGTCCCTAGTCCTGGCTGATCCTCCTGTGTGGCTACACGTTCTGGAGTCAGGCTGGCAGCTGACCTACAGGCAGTGTAGTGTGTATCAATACCTCAGCAGTAAATCAAACTAATTATGTTTTAATTAATGACGTATGCATGTGTATGCCAGAAAGAACATGCTGCCATGCATATACATATATTATAAATTATGTAACGTGCTTTTTTACACTCATATTTTCACTGCTTTTTATAGCATTAATTACTTCATGAAGAAAAATAGAAGGGAGGGCATGAACAGGCTTTACTGCCAGCAGGTAATCAACCAAGTGGCATGGGGCTGTCTCTGTGTCAGTGAATACTTCTTTCCATCCTGTGTCTTTGACAGTTGATACATGTACTTTCTTTGATTTCTACTCTGGTTTGTGAGTGTGTGTGTGCCCACACGCCCACTGTTACATCAGGTCCTCAAAAGCACTACGTGACTGCCATTCTATCCCAGCATCTGCACGTGCAAAAGTACAGAATTTGGAGTTTGAAGAGCTGACCTATACTGCACGTTGGCTCCAGCAAACTCTGTGATTCTGGATAATTCAGTTTCTTCTCTAATTTTGTTTTTTTTCTTTTTCTCATCCCTAATAAAGAAAACATCTTGGCAAAGAAAGGCAAGAAGACAAGACCCTAGTGGTAAGGCTGGCTGTGGATCAGCAGAGAGAAAAGAGAATCTGAGTCACAGGACAAGAGCGACCCAGTTGCCCCCCAGTTCTTGCTCATTGCTCCTTCCCTTCCTGTCTCTGGCCACCTTTCCCTTTTCTCTGTTATTTAAGCAGGCTGTGTTTCTCCCTCTCTATGGAGGTCCTCACACTCTCTTCCCTCTGGACCTCCCTCTGAGCCTTACACTTTTAACTGCTTGTGCTCTCACTTGCTCTTCAGATCTCTCTTAAGATCCTACATCAGACCACTCTGGTGTATACCCCAGACACTTCTCCCCTAGTCTAAGCACCAGACAGGCTTTCCTATAATTCTGTGCTTGATATTGGACTTTCTAGGTAGACTAAGCCTCCCTGATGGCATGAACTATGTCTGTTCAGTTGTTGCTGTATCCCTGGAGTCAAAGTGCTCAAATATTTGTCAGAAAACAAGTTTCTAAAAGAACATATTGGATAGGATTCCTTTTACATAAAATTCTTAAAATTCTAGCTAAGCTATAATGGCATAAAGCTGATCAATGGTTCCCAAGGAACCTGGAAGGGGTGACAGATTTTTGAGAGGCAACTGAAATTATTTAGGAGTCACCCTGTTTGTGTTGATTGTTTCACAAACAGTATAGGTATCAAATTGTATACATTAGATATATGCAGTCTATTATACTTCATTGTAACTCAATAAAGCCATAAAAATATTGAAGCAAAAAACAAAAGTGCAGAAACAAATAAAATAGCAAAACAGAATGAAATGATTGGTTAAGATGTTCAGGGCTGGCTGTGGTGGACATATTTGTAATCCCTGTGCTCTGGGAGGCAAAGACGGGAGAATCTCAAGTTCAAGCCCAGCCTAGGCAACTTAGTGACTTAGTGTATCTCAAAAGAAAATGCAAAACGGATTGAGAATGTAGCTTTATATGTAGACTCAGGATTTAATTCCCCAGGGCCAGCAAAATAAAACAACAAACACTTATTGAATGTTGCACAGAGCTCAGTAAAGGTCAGAATAGAAGGGTCCTATGCATGGAATGCTTTCAGTTACTTGGCGAACCTCAGCCAAATCAGTGGACGGAAATCCAACACCAGCAAACAGGCTTTCCAACTGCCTAATTGTCTGTCAAATCACTTCCAGGGAAGATGATTTCTCAGCTCCAGTTGCTCCCTATACCACAATGTTACTCTGATAAGATATTTTGCTTTTCATGAATAGAAAAGATCCCAAGCTGACAGGGACAAAAGAAATTGTTGTGAGGACACAGGTGTCCCTAAGAAAGGATAAGGCCGGGAAAATCAGTCCTAGAATTCAGGACATGCCAGAACTAAAGATCTAGAATGCAGCTTCAGCCACCAGCACAGATAAGTTGTTACTTTTCAGTCCCAAGTCTAAAATTCTGGAACACAGAATGTGATTGGCCCAGCTTAGAGGTGGGAGGAGGGAGTGTAAATCCCACCTGGTGGACTTTGGCTAGGGAGGAGAGTCATTGGGATGTTATCCGGTGCTTGAGATTGCTGGGGGGTGATGGTGAGATGCTCCTTAGAGAAAGAGAAACAGTGATCTGGATGGACATTCTGAAACTTACCTATTAGGAAGTTATGGGGATCAGCCAGATACACAGAGTGAGAATCAGAGTCTCCCATATAAGACTGAGCCCAAGGGAGCACTTATATCGCTCCAAAGCACAGTGCAAGGCTCCTGGACTTTTGACCCTCAGACTTGTGTCTTGTTAGACCAGCTGATTTTTATAAGACATTTCTACTCTTAACAAAAACTCTAAATCTCATCTGAATGTGCATAGCTTGAGACCTGATTCCAGCACTTTTGAGAGCAAAGAGTGGAGGGGAAGTGGGATGGATTTATCTTTTAGAAGAAACCAAAGATTTGGGCCAAAAAGCCTTATATTAATAGTTGTCTTCTTGCACCCATGTGTTTTAAAAGGGACATCAGCCCATCCTGAAGCCCATAAACTACACTGCACAGGTAATGATTCATGCCGTCATTTTAAAACAGCTATTTCTTCTTTTTTCCTCTACAGTCATAAGGACATGAGATGCATTTAGTAAATTTGTCGTCAAAGAGTTCTTACTCCAGCTATTTGCAACTTGTTCAGATAGAGGCCACTGGAAATCACCCAAGATGGGGGTATAGGGATTCTTTTAATATCTGCATTAGGACAATCTCTCAACTCAGAGCAGGAGAATCTCAGATGACTGAGGAATAACCCCTCTCATGTGGTCAAATTAAATCAACCAAATACGTTCAACTTGCAAAGGAGCCACCATGACAGCGAACAGGAAACAGAGGATTTGGAGGAGCCATCTAACTTTTTCCAGTCAGGTTTAAAGAACCAGATGTGCTCGTTTGACTTACCGAGTGGCCATGTTCCTGTGCTCCTTTGCTGTAAAACCCAGGCCTGAGCACCTGGCAGGGCGACTGGCAGGCAAGCTGATGAGTCTCTGCTCTCAGAGCTGTGTGGAGCCGAAGGGAGGTTTGTGGAGGCAAATGGGGGACTTTTGTGGCTCATATTTAATTTCTTCTTTTACAAACACCAAAAATGTGCTTCCTTTATCAGCAATGACACTATTATCCCTTCAGTTTTCAGATAACTGGAAATATCTTTGAGTCTTCCCTCTTCATCATCTTCCATATCAACCATAATCACATCTTAAATTGAGTTTTGCTGCAAAATACATTTTGAAGTTCCCACTTTCTATTAGCATCTTTTCCAATCCACCAGCTTCCCTTATCTGCCAGTTGCAGGAGTTTCCTTACATGTCTACTTGCACTTGTAGTCAACCCTTCCAAATCTTTTCTGAACTCTGTTGCTAGAGACATCTTAAAATGAGAAAGTTTTATGAATTTCTTTTAGGAATATGACATTTCGCTTCCCCCCTTGTCTTTGGAATAGGATCCCAACCCTTACCCTGGCTTGCAATGCCGTCCGCGATTGGCTCTTGTCTATACTTACCTCTGCAACCTCATTCTCTTCAATTCAGCTCCTGCTCAGTCTACAGATCACCCTCAAAGTCCTGCGTACACCATATTCTCTCTCACACGAGGACCTCTGAACAAGCAGTAATCATCGACTGAAATAGTACCTTCTACCTCTCCTCTCTGTTTTCTGGTGAGTCCAATGCTGTTGCGCATTGGTTCTTCATAAAACTTATTCCAATGACAAATTAGTTATTTAATATCCTTCCCACTAAACTGTTAGTTTCCTGAGGACAAAAATCATCCACTTCACTTACTGCTGCATTTAACTTTTGGCACAGAAGCTGACAATACATATCTATTGAATGGAGCCCAGGAACCTTGACAATGATTCATAAAAAACAGTATATGAGTTAACTGTGCAGGGTTCCAAATCCCAAGCCAAGGTGAGAAAATTCAAAAATCCATGGCCTATTTCCAAAGCTTTTCCATGGCCCCTTTTGCAATTGCTATCTTCTTCATTACTCTTGGTGTGAGCCCTCCCCCTGCCACCTTGTCCTGAACTGGGAAATAGGTTCTTCTGTTCATTGACAGACAAAGGAGTAGCCCCCACTCCCCTTCTCCTCTGTTTTGTCGGGGCTGCATACATTGAATACTGAGAACAGTTTCAGCTTATATTTACTCACATTTATACTTTCTAGTCATTTAGCATTTAACCACTATAACTTCTTTCCCTGGAGACCTTACTAGTTTAATCAAATCTAGGGACAAGATGGCAGAGAGGAAGGCCATGCCCCCAGAGGCAAGATGGCAGGCCTGGAGGCCACACCCTTAGAAATAAAATAACAGGCCTGGAAGCCTCAACCCAGAAACAAAGTGGTAGATTGGGAGGCCCCAGTCCTAGAAACCAAATGGTGGGCCAGGAGCCCCCAGTGCTAGAAACAAACTGGCTCAGTCCCTCAGCTCCTGTTAACCTGAGGACAAAGATGGTGTTTTATCATCCCTACACCTTCAAACAGTGATACAGGCCAGCCAAAGACTCATACAAGTCCCAGGCAGATGAGGATAGGTTATGCTACCTCGGAAATCGCCACCTACATCTTAACACTGGCTTAATTCTCTATTTCACACAGTCTACTGCAAGTGTTGCTGGGTCTCTAAGGCAGCTGGCCTTTATATTATGGTTAAATACATGTGACAACTATCCTATGCCAACATCTTTTCCAAGGTCAGAAATGATTCACACTTCATTTGCCAAAGCAATTCTTGTGCTTGTGCTAATTTAAATATATATGAAATATATTCATACAATATGTTATATATAATCACTTTAATAGCAGTAGAGGAAAAGTGGTTATCAGTAAATAATAGCAGTGTCAGCCAGTGAAGAGTGTACTCTCAATTCTGAGTAAATAATTCAATAATAATAATAGTGGGTTAAGAACAAGGGGTGCTTCTCGTGCAGAAGCAGATCCGAGGCCTGGTGAGCCATATCTCTCTACTCTCAGTGTCCCAGGATCTCCAGTTCCGAATCGTGCCCACTTACTGTGGGATCATCATCCCAGAGCTCTGGCCCCCTGGTTTCCTCACTCCCTCTCCCTGAAGACCCTATCCTTCCTCATTAGCTTACTTGCACGGCCTTCACCAGCTCCTATTATTGTTTCAAGTCTTCTGAAATATTGCAGGACCTATATTTCTAGGCAATTCCCTGGAATCCCTGTGCCAACTGATCCTTGGCTTCATTTCTTTCTTTCAGTCTGTTTATCATACGAGTTTTATAGTCTCCTTCATCCTTTGCATTAGTTCTTGTCCCGCTCTCTGTTCAGATGACATAATCTGATGGTCATCACAGTCATTTTCTTTGACACACTTTAGATCCCTACTACATTACCTAATTTCTTGACTGTACGACATCTGCTCACTTAACTTACTAGTTTAAGTATATTTAACTCTTCACCCACTCAGGACAGGAGCGGAGCAACAGAAAGGCCAGAAAATAAACCCCCACCAAATTACTGATTCAGCTCTAAACTTATGATCAATAAGTAAGTTCTTAAGGCTGCCCCGAAATCAATCATACTATGTTTCCCTCATGTGTTCTCCTTCCCAATCTCCCAAGCAATTATTTTGCACTTTCTCATTTCTTCTCAAACCCCCAGCACTTTCTCCCCATCTTAATGCACAGCCTCTGACCTTGCTTTGCACTTCACAAAATGGAAGCACTTGAAAAATAACATCATTTACTCAGCTTGATTCTAGAAACCTGTGATTTTCCCTCTCTCTGTGGAGTCATTTGCATCAGCATACTTATAACTATTGTTATTCGTGTCCTCCCCTTCATTGAGGATTCCTTTTCTCTACTTTTCTTCCAGCATCCCTCTGCGAAAAGTGTATGTGAACCTACTGTCTTCCGTATGTCTCATTTCAGTCTCTCTCCACCCACCGTCAGCCAGGAATGCTTTTCTTCTATATTATTTTGCCAAAACTCTTCTCATCAAGCTTAATGGTGACCTCTGCAATGAGTCCAATGGCCATTTCTTAGTCCTTGTCTACACCTTTTCCTCTCAGTAACATGTGACACAGGACATCATTCTTTTCCTCCAGGGCCTGCTTCTCTTAGATTCCAGAATGCTGTGCTTGCCACATTTCTTTCCCACACTCCGGATGCTTCTCTTCTGCTGGATCCTGGGCATCTTCCTGACACCCAAACGTTGTAACGTTCCTGGTCTCAGTCCCCGAGGTGCTTCTCTCTCATAGCGAGGTTCACTGTCTACTTGATCCTGTCCTGTCTCCTTGCTTTAAATGCCACCTTACATCGCTAAATACACAGCCTCCGCTTAGATTTCTTCCCCAAACTGTATGTCCACATTTAACTCTACTTGATATTTCCTGAATGTTTAATAAGCATTTTACATTAAACACATGACTAAAATTAAGCCTATGAATTCTTCCCACACCCGAAATTTACTTTATTTTATTTATTTATTTATTTATTCATTCATTCATTCATTCATTCATTTTTGAGACAGGGTCTCGCTTTGTAGTTCAGGCTGGCTCCGAGCTCACTATGGTGCCCAGGCAAGCCGCCGTGAACTCAGCAATCTTCCTATCTCTGCCTCCCGAGTGCTAGGATTATAGGCATGAGCCACCACGCCCCGCATTGTGGTATGTGGTGTTGATTGTTGGTGGGCGTGTCTCCATGTCCAGCATTATATGTGGTTACCGGGGATCGAACTCAGGACCTTGCGCTTGCGAGGCAGGCGCCGGAACCACTGAGCTAACCCTACGGCCCCGAAATTTACTTTATTAATGGCGATTCCATGCCCCCTAGTTACCTTGGATAATGCATAACTCCTCTCTAGCTTTCCACTTCCAACCATTTTCAAAATCCTGTTCGTTTTAACTTCAAAAGATACTCAGCATTTAATCAATCACTTTTTGCCAGACCTTCAGCTCCCTTCCTAATCCACGCCACCGTTGCCTTTGGCTTTAGTCCTGCTTTGTTTCTGAGTTTCTACTCTTATCCCATTTCACCTTTTTCAGGGTGACCAGTGTCACTTGCTCTTCCCCCTTCCATGACTTCCTATTTTAGTCAAGATAAATCTCAAGTCTTTACTCTGACTTGCAAGGCCATGTACAGGCTGAGTGCCCTTGCTCCTCAGAGATGGCATCTCGCTGCTCTTCCCTCATTCTCTCCTGGTCAGCTACTCTAGCTATTGCCAAAGCTCCTGATATGTCCCCACCTCTGGACTCTTCCACTTATGCCCTCTTGCCTGAGGTATTCTCTCCTAGATATTTGCACCCCTTTCGTGATTTCACTCAAAAAAAAATATCATAGTGAGAGTTCCTTGGCAATTCTACCTCAAATTTCACCCTACTCCCAATACTTTGCTATCTGCTTACCATAAGGTATGTTTCCTCTCTACATTGGACAATAATGTAGCCTCCTCTTGAGTACCCCATTATCATATTACTTTCTCCCCTAGAACAAAAGCTCCACAAAGGCAAAAAAAAAAAAATTGTCCTGTTGTTTTTCAGCTGATAAAATAGACATAAAGTAGATGCTCAGTGTTTATTTGATAGTGAATAAATTCTTGTTAGGAATATCACCTTGGGTTTTCCACCAAACAAATCCTGCAAGAGAAAGGATATCCTGGCCAAAAAGGAAGAATGCTGACCTAGGAGGCTAGGAATTTAGTTTCTACCTTCTTACTAATTTTCTCTGCATTTTTGAACAAATCAGACCATACAGACAATCTTTTTTATTATCTATAATATGACTGGACTGGACTTAGTGGCTTCGGGGTTCAGCTTAAGCAGTAGCAAAGTGTGAAGGTTCATATCATGGAAGGATAATTGATTGCATGAGCGTAAGAAGGTAAAATGTGCTCTAGGGATTTTCAGTATTTGCTTAGTGGCTCAGGGGCTTAGAAAGGTGTATTAAACCCTCATTGGCCTTCCAACCCCTGCTTTGTTTCATCATCTACAAGATCACCCTGGAGATTTCAGGCCACTTCACTGAGGATCTTTCTACCTGGAAAACTGTCTGTTTCCACCCAGTATCATATCCACTTCACATGGCTGGCTCACATTCATGTATTGTGCTCTAAAGTTCTGCTAAGAGGTTATCTCCACCAGGAAGCCTTCTTTGGCATGATCACATCATACCCTGTGCATGCTTTTATCACAGAAATGACGAGTTACCACCTTCTTGCTATTGATGTGCACATTTCTGTACCAGACCGTGGACTCCTGCATAGCATCTCCCTCAGATACTTACACTGCACCAAGATATTCTACAGACTCCATAGATAGCTGTGAATGAATGAATGAATGGGAGGGCCTGATGGAAACTGCTTTTCATTACTCCTCACTGTGCTGCATATCATCCAATCCAGTGGCTCCTCCTCAGCCCAATCCTCTTCCTCTCTTCCTGGTACTGCCTCTAACTCCATGGTCCACCCTTTCATTTTCAGAAATCCTGTCCTTGGTTTCCATGGCAACATATGCTACTTGGACTCATTCTACATTCTCTGTTAGAGACCCTGTCCTCTCCATGGCTTCAGTAACTCATCCTTCCCCAGGAAGGTGAAACACAAGGATCTGAGGCCAGCCACCCATTCTGCGTGTGAGTCGCCAATGAGTGTGAGTTGTTCATGATTAGATTACCACCAAGATGTACTGTGGGACACTGACCTTAGCAATGTACAGGATACTGCCTTTCTCTTGGCGAGACTCCCACAGTGTCTACACACACCTGCACTCACCCCCAGCCTTTTTCACTTTCTTCAAGTCTTACTTTGGCAATGGGCTTCATACTCCTACTGAATGGGAAATTGCAATTCTTCACCCTTCTTTTCTAACTCTCTAAGTCCACTGGACTGAAGATATTTACCAGCCCTTCCTTCCTCAAGTGTAATTTCACAACTCCTTTCTTTATATTAAGTATAATTAATATGAAGACTTCAATCACATAAGAAAATTCTTTAAGTATCACAAATATCTCTGTTGACTTGCAGAGTTATTTTTCTTCAAGATGATTACTGTTACAGAGCACCATCCTATGCACTTTTCTTCTCCCTAAAATAATTGCCAACCTAAAGTGAGTTTATGTTTTTCCTGGGTAGTGTAATCAAATACAAGTAAAGCACCAACTTTATTAAGCTTAGAAAATACAAGGCTATGCATAAAAGAATATTTATAACATGCTATGTGGTTCAAAAATGAGTAGTATGTGTATAAGTATAATACAAATAATGTGCTTGGGGAGATACAAGGTGATGAGTTGTAGAAAAGCTGTATAAAAACGATATTCTCAATTAATACTTCCTTTATACTCCCACTTCTCTTGCCCTAATTCTAGAATTCACCTAGTTGGTTGCAATAGCAGTGACTTCTTAACTGGATCTTGTGTAGGCCTCCTGAATTGTCTCTCTAAAACACAGCATGTTACATATCATTTCTCCTTTCAACAGCCTTTAATTATTCCTTCTTTGGCCAGGGATTTAGCTCAAGTGGCACCACACCTACGTTGGAAACACAAGAGCCTGCATTCGATCCCTGGTACCACCAAAAAAAGAGCAAATCTGATAATTCCTTTCAGGTTTATCCTTTATCCTTGACCTCAGTCTATTACTCAAAACCATCTGCAATAAACTAAAAAAGGTGGGTCCACAACACTGGCACTATTGAAACTGGGGCCAGATAATTCTTTGCTGTAGCAGGATGCCTCATTGAACATCATTTTTGGATGCTAAACATCATTTTTGATTTCTACTCCCAAAGTCATGACAACCAAAAATGTTTTCAGACACTGCCATATGTTCCCAAGGGGACAAAATCACACAAACACACTACCACACCACATATTAAACTATTTCTGTGAACCTCAGCCCCAATGTTTAACCCCCCCCATATTCATTTACATTAGTTACATGGAGATTCTTGCTATTCTTTGAATCTGCACTGGATTTTGCTTTGGCCAAGTTTTGTGTTGGCCAAGAATTTTGAGTAGAAGCTAGAATTAAAGTTCAGAAAAATAAAGACACTGACTAGAAGCAGAAAGGGCATGAAAGCTCTATAGAGAAGAACAATGGATATATTTTTTTCTTAGAGACTCCAGGGGAAAGAGCTGTGACATAAACAGTGAGAGGCAAGAATGGGGAGCATGGGACCATGAGAAGGAAGGAATAATGAGGTTTCCAAGCACTGATACCATAGTTAACAGCTGAGTATTTACTGTGTGCCAGACACTGTTGCTGTGCCCAGTTTCAAAATATATTTCTGTGGCCCATACTGTTATCGTCATTTTACAGACAAAAAAGTAAAGCACTAAGAAATTAAATGATTTGGGCCTGGGCCTTGGGTTAGTGGTAGAACCCTTGCCTAGCATGTACGAGGCCTTAAGTTCAATGCCCAGGAAAAAAATTTATTAAAAGTAAAAGAAGAAGGAAAAGAAATTACATTATTTTTCTCAATGGTCCCATACTAATAAGCCAGAGATCTTACTAATTGCATCATGCCCTCTCTTAGGAAAGAGTGTTTCACTGAGATGAGCTTTCTTACCCTTAAGTAAAAGGGCTCTTGGCCTGGAAGGCTTCCCTGCCTACAAATTTCAAAGCCTTCAGAATCAGCTCTCCTGCTTTTCAAGCCTGCATGCATGATGAGTAACACAGATCAAATTTAGATGCTAAACTTCAGGAGGCTTGATAGTGGCTCTATCAAAGATAATCTCAAGTACCCATCAATGTGTAGTCCATCCAATTCCTACCCTGACCTTTGTCTTTCCTGTCTATTTTGTCAAGCTATACTTCCCATAAGGACAACTCCGTATCCTCCCAAAACCTTTTTTTATCACCATCAGTAGAAAAAGAAGGCTAGAAATGATGTTTTTCATCCCAAGAATCTACTTTAGAGCTGGCCCAAATATGATGCCAGTAATTTGTAGCTAACCATGAATATACATTGAAGATCAACTGTTTACCAGGCAGTGTGCCAAGCACTATACATGCAGCTTTTCATTTCATGGTCACAATGGCTCCCTGAGGTATTTTTATCCCCATTTTATGGAATGGGAAAGGGAGGTTTAAGGAACCAGAGTACCTTGTTTGAGGTCACACAGCTAATAAGCTTTGGGACTAGTCTGTAAAGTCAAGCAGTCTGACAAAATCTAGCTCTAAAACTAAGTTGTGTTAAAGTTAATAATCTTTAGATTTAGTTTGCAGCAAACTTTGTCACTCAGCAAACATCAGGAGCCTCTGCATGGTGGTCAAAACATTGTTTGAAAATAAGACCTCATTGCAGACACCCCAGTAGAAATCACAAGGCTCTTCCTCAGTCCTATGTCAGTTTCTCTTTATTTCTTGTTTGTTTGTTTCTGTGGTATTGGGAATTGAATCCAGGGACACACTTTCACTGAAATATATCTCCAGCCTTTTTTATCACTTAAATCAAAATCTTGTTAACATGCCCAGGCAGGACTTGAACTTGCAATCCCCTACCTCAGCTTCCCAAAATGTTACTTCCTATTTCCAAGCTCCTGCCTCCATGGAACACACTTTTTTTTATTCCTAGCTACTGCCCAAAGATTATCTCTGGTTTCCTACACTAGACCATGTGTGACTGGCAGGTCTTCTTGCCAATAAAATTCTCACTCAGTTCTCTTCACAAAGCTCTCTGTGACCTTTAAGCTTAACTGCCTACTTCTTAGGCTTGAGAGACACCTAGGGGATTAGTAAAGGCATACTTCTGGCTGTATGTGGGTAGGTGATGAAGGCAAGACCTAAGAGACTGTATCTGTTTTCATCACTGTCTGTGAAATGGGAATAGAAGAAGTCTTTCTCTCTTGCACTGTGGCTGATCAGCACCCCAGTAGAGAGCTTACACCAATGGAGGGCCAGTGACTACATGTCCCCCAGCAAACTTTGAGACCCTTGTTTCCAGGGCTCTGGTCCTGAGCCAAGTCATTCTCCTTCCCCTAGTGAGATCACGGTCTCTAGTGTAATCATGGGCCACCAGCCACTGGAGCTTCCCCTGGGAGAGACAGTTTCAGGTCCTTGAGAAATTGAAGGTGAAATAGAGAAGAGACTTTTAGGATGGCAGAACAAGATGTACTGGCTAGCATTAGAAGGTGAACAAGAAACTGTTTCTGTTGGAGTTTGGGAGATGGAAGCCTAAAGAAAGGATGTGCGCTTCATCCCAGAAGCACCACATAATTATTGCAGTGTGGGAATTTGTACAAAGGTCAATTTTTATTCTACTTTACTCCTCTCATCAAAGCCTCCCAGCCATGGGTTTCTGTGCTCTGCTCAACCATCAGAGACAGACGAGACCTGCAGCTCTGTACATGCATGGTATGGCGCAGGCACAGAGTTCAATGAGCTACATCTCAGAGACTGTCAAGAGCTTTATCTGGGTGTATGACAACCAAAATTAATTATGTTTCAGGCCACAGATGTTAACTTCCTGTGCCTCTTAAACTCTGTGTGTCCTGCTACAATGGTTAATCTTCACTGTCAACCATTACAGCTCATATTTAGATGCCTCCACCTCCACTAAAGTCTCACGTGCTCTTAGGTGGAGATTTTCAGAGGTAATTGGATCTAAGGTGTGAGACTATGAATTAAGGTTTTGTAGTATCTGGATTAGCCTTCTAACTGGATTGGCATCGTTCTGGATATGGCTGAGTGGATTTGCTGTACAGGGAAGCCTCACCTTAGGTGTGGGTGGCACCAGTGAACAGGTTTGTGTCCTGGGTGGAACATAAAGAGAGAGATGGAAGGCAGTTTCACTGCTTTCTGCTTTCCCTGCCATGGACTGTTTCTCCTCTGCTGTGTCACCCTACCTTGGAACCAGCTGACTATGGAGTAAAACCATGGACTGAAAACTATGGACTATAGACTAAAACCCTACACACGGTAAACTTAAAATAAACCTTCCTCCTTTAACTTGTTGGTGTCAGGTATTTTGTCTCAACAATGAGGAAGTGACCAAAACTTCAACCTGACTGAATTAAGAGACCCTTATGTTGTTCGTTGAATTTTGAGAGCACAAACCTCACCAATGGGTCACAATACTAATGAGTTTGTAAGAGGTAAGGTCTACCTGGAACAAGTGTGTCATGAGGACGTGACTTCAAGTATATATATATATGGGCCCCATTGCATTCATGTCTGGCACTTCCCCTACCCTTTGCTTGCTGCATGTTCTGAGTTCAACAGCTGTCCTCAGCACTGCCCTTCCACCATGATGTGCCTACTTTGGAGCCAGCTGATCATGGACTGACCCCTGAAACTATGAGTGAAAATACAATTCTTTAACCAGAATGGTTGATACAGATCTACAGAGAAGGAGTACAGAACCTGTCAGGGCCACTTTTCATATCTGCCACCCAACTCTGCCCATATTCTCATATCTCCTTTCTTCTCTTTCTTAGAGATCCTAATATCCCATTACTTTTGTTCTAGAGTGATTACAAGATGTGGACAAGCAGAGTGGGGACCCATCTGTTCCGAGATCTCCAGGGGAAACTGTCCTGAGTGTGCAGCTTAACTGTTGCTAGAGGAGGACCCAGGCTGTCACCGTATGCCTCGTTCCTGCTTTACAGAGCTGGAACTGGAGGAAGTCACGCTTCTATTCAGCTTCCAGAGCAAAGCCAGGCACTGGTGTTTTGCATAGAACTAGGGCAATTGTTGCTTAGGGTTCCTGCTGCCACTGCCCAGATGAAATTCTTCCCTGTTTATTCTATCTACTTGGAGTCAAAGGCCAGTGGCCTGTTGCTCTCACCAGGTGTTGCAGCTTGTAACATCAAGGAAGGGATTCTACCAACCACCGCGCCCCTAAATCCATAATAATTTGAAGTCTCATTGTTGATTCGAATTAAGGGAATCTTTTCTCTCATATTCAGGTAGAAAATGTTACCCAAAAATGGCAATTAGTTTTCCAATAGAAAATGTTAATAAAGTGCTTAGCTTCCCAGGGGCCCACTATAGCCATGTTGGCATTACAATACTCAATGTGCCACACTTTTTCTATAAAACTTAATAAAATATAATATTGTGGAATCACATTTTGTTTCTCTTGAAGTAACTTACAATGTGATATTGAAGCTCCTGGCATTTGGCGTGCTTAAGAGCTTCATCTTATGGCGGGAAGCAGTGCAAAGGTGGGAGGAAGTTTGAGCAGGGAGACTGCTAAATCCCCAAGGAAGAGCACCGATGGGAAGCCCAGGCTAACAGTTTAGGTGTAAATGATCTCTTGTTTCTACTACTTAGATGCCATGCAGCTTTGATGCTTTAGCTTTCTGAGTTCAATTCCTCAGTTGTTAAATAAAGGAAAATTGCTAACACTACTTTCACGAGGCTTGTTGGATGAATAACATAAGATGTAATGTTGTTAGCACAATTCCCTGGCACACGAAGTCAAGTGGTGAAGAATTCTGAGGCTGACACACAATGTGTGCCTCGCGTGTAGAAGTCATGCCATATAATGTGTGCAAACTACAGAGCACCATGCCCTCCAAATAATGGTAAGTGGTAACTTCTATTAATGCCATTTTTATGTCACCATCCTTGCTTTCCCAGAGGGGGCTGATGGCCTGCAGTCATGTCTATCCCTCACTCTGTCCTACAAGTCACAGGGATTCTTCTGCTTGACTTGGAGAATAGAAATGACAGTGGATGGGTGACCAGCTCCAAAGTGGCAAACAGAATTCCAATCACTGACAATACGAAGCGACCTCAGTAATAATTTGGATGGAAAGAGGGACAGGGCTGGGGATGGGATTTCAGAGAATCCTTATCCTAGGGGGCCATGAAAAGGGCAGGGGGAGAAACACAACATGGGGGATAGAGGAAGGAAATTATTAAGAGGTCTATCTTAAGTTTACTGGAGAGATTCCCAAGAATTTTTGCTCTGTATTTACTCTGCAATAAAATTTACTCTATGAGTCCAACTGTCAGGTAAAGCACATCCTTACACCTGGCCTTCCCTTTATGTTTTACTCAAATGCCATCTCCTAAGTTTTTAGCAGGAAACTTAATGACTGGAGCTGTGAATCAAGAGGAAACCACGCTCCTTAGGGATTCCAATCTCTCTCTTCTAAAGATGGCACTAACTTGGGCTTGTCCTGTTCACAAACCTAACTCCAGCTGTTCCTCTTCTGTATTTCTATGGGCCGTAGGTTTTATAGCTATTACTTTATCACCTTTATAAGATTTGTGTCAGGCCTCACTTGGGCCTGACAGAAACAATGCTGCTCCATCAGTGAAGTTTGGGATTTCAAGTCATTATCTGCCACCATCTGGCTGGATGTTCTAAGGCAAATGACTTAACCTCTCTGAGATCCCATTTCATTTGTAAATCAAAGAAGCTGGACTCTACAATCTCAAAACTTCCTTCCAACTCTCACATTCTACTTATTTATGTGAGGAATTATCCCTTCTAACATTTCTTTTTTTTTTTTCTATGTGATTTGTCTCCCACTGAGTAATAAAGGAGAGACTAGAGGTTAGTCAAGCAGCAAAATTTCATACTTTGGAGTATGACAGTCAATTAGAATCATTTATGTTTCAAGTCTCCTGAAAACTGATTAAAATCTGCCTTTGGCCATCAGGGTGGGTGGAGACTCCAATCAGTACCATAATTACTGTTTGGCTTCTAACAAAGAAGATTACCAAACCTGGGGAGAGAAATATTGATTTGTCTTCCTTTTAAGAAATATTCCTTTTCTGAACCAAACCCCTGTCACATGTGTGCTTTCTGAATGGTCTCTCCACGCCCCTTCCCAAGCATGGCTGATAGGGCCGTGGACAGCGTGAGATTCTGAATGCGAGTGATCTCTGTGCAAGGTCCCGAGCTGGAGAACAGGCCTTTTACCTCTATGAAACAGTGTGCTCTCTTATCAAGGGACTGCCCAGGGCAGAGCCGTCAAACAGATGAGCATAGCATTGGGACAGCACGGCAGAGTGCCTAGGAGCCCAGCCTTGGACGGGAGAGACAGATCACTCTGAAACCCCAGCCCTGTCTGTAAATAACTGCCTGAGCTTGAGCAGGAGCATAACCTCTCAATCCTTTCTTCCATCTGCTCCAAATAGGATAGTAAGAATTCCTACCACACAGGCTGCTGTGAGTGCCACACGCAGTGAGGTAGGGATGTAGACTGGCACATGGAAGTGCTTAAGATTCATGAATTCTCATGATGTTATGGAAGCTTGACTCCTGCCCCTCGGGGATTGAAAACCAAGTGGGAAAACCAAGTTAGTTATCAGTTAGAGTCAACAAATGATAAAGAAGGCAGAAATGGAAAGAGGCCAAAATGGGGATGAGAAGGCTTTGTGGGAAGATAGGAACTGAACTATGCCCTAAAAACTCAGAACAATGAAGAGAAGAAAAGGTACTTCGAGGAATTTTTCCATTCAGAATTTTCCATTCCTTCTTCCTACACATATTTATTAGGGATTTGCTATATGTTAACACTATTCTGAGCACTGCGGTGGGCAAGATAAATTCTGGCCATGGGTGTAAGAAAAGATAATGAATGGAGTTAAGGAGAAGTAAAGCAGGACGAGGAAAGCCCATGGCAGAAGCCCGTGTGCACTTCTAGATCCGATGAGGAAGAGCATTCTGACTAAAAGCCTGAGGTGACAGAAGCAGCACGGATTTCTGCAGGCAGAGGGAAGAGCAAGCGTGAAGGTGCTAAGGCAAGATGGCGTCTTGCACATCAAGACCGACAAGAAGGGCAAGATGACTGAAGTGTGGAGAGAGCAATGGAGGAGGCGGGCTGAACAGGCCACTAGCATCCAGATGCCAGATTTTATTGCCAAGTGCTGGGATATTTTGGAGCTGGAAAGTGACTGCTGCATTTGAAAGTCTCACTGAGGCTGCTGCATGAAGAATAAATGATGCTAAAAGGTGGGAGGGATAGGAAAGGTGCAGAAGAAAAGGGCAGAAAGAGTTACTGAAGATTGTCATAGGTCAGCAAGAGATGAGCATAGAATTTACTTGGAGTGATAGAAAGATGGCGGGAAGTCATTGCATTCTTTACTTATTTAGCACAGCCCTGAATTCAGCTGATGTGGAGTCCTTAGCTCGACAACTGGATGGATGAAGGTCCCAGCTGGGGTGACAGAAGGAGTGCAGTTTGTTTATTCTTGATGAGTATTTGAGGGTGGAGGCAAATGAATTCTGCTCAAGGGAAGGCAGGCCTACTAGGCCAGGAGAGGACTCACAAGAACCCTGGACCCACATGGAGGGTCTCCAAGGCTAGGACAAACGTGGATTCCACTCAGGAGGCCAAAACAGTGATGCAGCACGCACGCCCAGGAGCAAGGCTGGCAGGGTCCTGGGCTGTGTCCAGAGCCCCAGTCCCCTGTGTGAGTGGACTCCTGACCTCACAGGGGAAGATGCTACACGAGGAGCTCAGCAGCTCCCCTAAATCACCCATCCGAAGATGGCCTGGGTCCTGTGTCCCAGGGCCAGCTGCACAGCAGGACGCTGAGCTGTGGACATCCCCTGATGCAGACGGCCTGCGCGGCCTTCGGGAGGGCTCACAGGTCTGGAGGAAAGCTGGCTCTCCCAGTTCCTACTGTAGCAGTGATGCTGCTCGGCAGCCTCCCCACCAACAGACTTTTATTTTTTTTTGGGCATTGATCCTGCCCCAGGGTGCTTTCCAGAACTAATTCTGCTCCCTAATTACCTAGTAATGCCAAGGGCTTATGAAAATACTGTCATTTCAATGAAGAGGGGAGGGGAGACTAAAAGAAGAAGAAGGAAAAAAAGAAACAAACAAAGAAGTGCTGCTAAACCTGGCAGAACTCCAGGGTGGTGGGTAATCACGTTCTTTGGGGTATGTACTCTCTCTCTCTCTCTCTTTCTCTGTCTCTCTCTCTCTCTCACACACACACACACACTCACACACATACACCACAAACACACACACATACACACACACACAGGGTTTGCAGAATTTTGGGGGAGCTTTCAATAGGAAATGTGCTAGGAAACATGGACGATATCATCCTTATCATTTGTTAAAGCACCTTTAAAAGTGGGGCTTTCTAAAGAGGTTCCCTCCCTTGATTATATTTGAGCCCACTTGTTAGCTGTCAGCTATCTGTTCTCGGATCATACATTTGATGGTTTTCTCCCCCCTTGAATCGTTTCACAGGAGAAACCTAAAATGTTCAAGGCAGAAGAAAGCCCACACTTTACAGACAGAGCTGTGAGCCTTACCAAGGCCGCTGACTGCTGGAGATGACAGGTGTGGGAGAAAAGGGCACCCTCAGGCAGGCAGCATCTCCTCCTTGTTCTTCCTCACCTCTGCCCCTGCTGTCAAGGAGCCATCATCCTGTCCGATCTCCTCATTTACAGAAGAGAAAACTGAGGTCAAGAGAGGAAATGGACTTGACCTCCAACTGGTACTGAGTACAAAGTTAGACTCTTATCTCTTGGCTTCCCCTGGAACTCTGGTCTTTGAGTAAGATCGAGTTGAGACACACCCCTATATAGGCATCTCCCCCCTCCCTTTTTTTTCTGGCCTTTGCAATAGAGGCACATTTAATAGATTTTTAAATCCATATTACTATTTCCCTAGGAAAAATAAGCCTGAAGATCTGCCACCCTTGGCCTACATTGTGTTATGATAATTCCATGCCCTGCGAACCTGCGGCCACCTTTGAAGGACAGAGACATGGTGTCCTTTCCCCACTCCCTGCACTCTCCCTAGATGACTTCATGCATTTTCCTGTTTGGCCCAGGGAGCCCTCTGAATTTGAAATCCCTGCCCAGTACAATTTTTCTTAATTTTCAGTGAGGAACCAAAGCCAAATAAGAAAATGTGAGGTTATTCTGGCTCTGTGGCCAGAGGATTTGCGGCATGCTAAGAGATGAGCTGGGCCTGGCCTGTGGAGTAGGCAGGATGCTGATTTTTGTGTGCAGCATGAGCCCATCGAAGGCTTTCCGCCGGCTCGAGGCTGTCTGGGGCACCCCATAGGTGCTCCTGCAACGGGACTTCGTGGGGCAGCCATCTCCAGGTCTCCTATTTTATTTTTATTATTTTATTTATTTATTTATTTTTGCTTTTTGAGACAGGGTCTCGCTTTGTAGTTCAGGCTGGCCCTGAGCTCACTATGGTGCCCAGGCAAGCTTCGGTGAACTCAGCAATCCTCCTGTCTCTGTCTCCCGAGTGCTGGGATTACAGGCGTGAGCCACCACGCCCGGCATTATGGTATGTGGCGTTGATTGTTGGTGGGCATGTCTCCACGCCCAGCATTATATGTGGTTACCGGGGATCAAACTCAGGACCTTGCACTTGCGAGGCAGGCGCCAGAACCACTGAGCTAACCCTCTGGCCCAAGGTCTCCTATTTTATAATGGAGAAAGCCTCCACAGAAAACAAACTCAATCTGTCTTCCATGCCACATAATGGAGCGGGAAATTGGAACCGAGGCCTAACGTGCCTGTAGCTGTGCGCCCTGCTAAAATCCCTTCAGCTCTGGCAGTATTTATGTATAGTAAAAAGTAGAGTGCCACACTTGCACAGCCTGTGCAGTTTAGCAGCATCCTTAGCCTCTGCCCACAGATGCCAGGAGCACTTCTCCAGAATGAGAACTGGAAATGTCTCCAAACATGGCCAATTTCTCCCCTTCCTCGGGAAAATAATTCCCACCACTGAGAACCACCGCCTTAAGTGAACCATCTAGTTGGCCAGTCTGAGTCCTGCCACATCCCTAAAGGAAGCTCCAATCCCTGTCCTGGTAGCATTGGAAGGAAGGTGGCATGGGATGATGGGCATCCAGACACTGGCGAATCAGTGTGATGCCCATCTGTGGGTTTCAGTGGTCATCATCATTGACAAAAGACCGTCCCAAGAATGATGTTGGCACAGTGTGCAGGACTGGAGGCTATAAGGAGAGACTTTGGAATAGGATGCCAAGATGCCAATCCTGATGGGATATAGTTTTAGTCTTTAAGAGAACAGAAACCACCTTCAGCCAGTGGTATTTTCTTCCTCCTGCCTATTCCTAGTGTTGCCACTGTGGGACTAAAAGTGTCCCCTGACTCTCCACTGTCCAACAGAACGCAACGGCTTGCAATCCAGGTCTGGTCCTCCTCTGGGTCTCGTGTTCTGACCTCTCTTCCGGGTCAGAGAGCACAGGCATCCTCTCTTGCCTCTGGCCCCTCGTTTGCATGTCTTCTTCCAACTGTACATTCAGTTTCTGGCTATGATTTCTTCATTCTTCATGGTCCAGCTCTTTTGAGGCTGAGCTTCTTCCCCACAGACAGCCAGACAGTTGCTCTCTTCTCCGCTTTCCGGGGTGGTGTTTATGTCTCTATTCAAGTTCTTGTCTTGGTCTGATTGTCAGTGGCTGGGTCCATCTGCTTCCTCTTCTAACAGGCTGTGCGTGACTCCTCTCTGCTCCCAGCGCTGGGCCCCTGACTGATACACAGTGGCTTTCCCAACACCACTCGAGCTAAAGAGAATTTCTGAAGAGAAATGAACGGTTGAATCAAAATGTAATTTGACCTAAACACTCAAGCTCGAAATGTGTAAATTCCATGTTTATTTAATCGTTGAATAATTTTGTATATTATAGGCCAACGAGCACTATTGATCATACTTGAGCAGTACAGCCCTGACCAAGAACTACATTTAGAAGATCTGGATATATGATTTATAATAAGAAACTACATCTTCTTGCCTTCTTAAGCCCCTTCCCTTCCCAGTAAGCAAAGCAATCCTTACCCATTTCAGGTGGGTGGTGAGGCTTTACTAATTAATCCTTGTAATCGACTTTGAGATCTTCCTCTGAAAGGTGACAGAGAAGTGTGAAGCCTTTAGTGACAGCCTAATTATTGTTATTACCAGGCACAAAGCTCAGAGAACTTAAAAGATCCCTAGGTACCATTCAAAATAGTAAAAGGCAAAAATAAAAAAATACAAATGCAGAAATTATGAGATGGAATCATAGACTTTTAAAACTGCCAAGGACCTGAAAAGAGATCTTTCCAGTCTGCTCTCCCAGTTTTCCAAACTTATTCTGATACTTCTAAATTTCACCTGCCCACCCACACGGCACTAAGAGTCTGAGCCTGAGGGTAGAGGTTCCTGTGTTCGAACCCCCAGCCTCTTCCTTGTCAGTAGCAGAATCCTGGATAAATCATCAGTCTTCTAATTCTTTATCAGTCAAATGGGAGTGTGATTACCTACCACATCAATTGTTGCACAAACAGGATGCATGTTCAGGGCCTTACATGGGCTCCGGCATAGAATGAGTGGTGAACAAAGAGTCTCCTTATAAATCCTTTGCTAATTAATGAGCTAATTAACTATAGGGAGCCACACAGCATCCGACCTTCAAGTTGCTCCTACTTAGGCACCACTTTGAACGTGGGCTCGTATTTCTCGCAGATCCCAGCCCTTAGAGCTGTCCTGAGCACATGTAAATGATTCAGTCTCAGGAAGACAGTAAGCAACTGCTGGATAAAATGGTCTATTTCAGTGGCAAAGAAATAATCGGGTCCCAAGTCTATTCGCTCTGTTTCTAGCTAAGGAAAAAGTCTGCCTTTTCCTTCCTGGATTATCCCACACTGGGTGGGAGGTGTGGCCAGTGCAGCGAACCCACTGGTATAGACCAGAACACTCACATTTGCACACCAGACCCAGACTGCACACCTCACTACATCTGTGTCTCCCTGCATGATGTAACCCCAGAGCCTCAGCTCCCTCACCAGGGCTGTTATGAGGTTGCACGGCCAGCCCCACAAAGCTGCTTCGTGAACTTTGAAGAGCCCTGTAGCTGTCAGTGGCAGCTGCTTCCTTACACACACTTTTGTCCCAAGCTCAGTCCTTCCTACAGGTGGCTCCCGCGGAAGTCCTGGTCCAGAGGCTTCTGTGGAGCTCGAGCCTGCAGTAGACACGACCAGCGCAGGGGTGCCGGAACCCAGCTGAATCTTCTCACTAGACGTGCTGCAAAATGACTCATGTAATTGCTCGGGGTGAGTATCCTTTGTCTTTGTTGTACACGCCCGCACAATCCCCAGGCGATGGACCCCCCGTGCAGCACAGGGGGAAAGGGTCCCTTTCGAAATGGCCACAGTGTAACAGGGACCCCAGATGCCATTTGCAAAGGCAGACAGCACCCCGACTAGCCAAGCCGCAACACCTACCAGCCACTATATACCAGTTGCCTGTTTCTCACCCCTCCCGTCAGCGCGGCTTGCTCGGAATTTTTAAAGACGGATTTCTAGGGTCTCCCCCCAGGAATTAGTTGTAGGAATAACTGGGCCAGAGGAGGGCACGAGGTACATCTGGCACAGCCTGTCAGTGCACTCCTAGAAAAAGTGACCTAGATCGAGCAGCGGGTCAATCCGGGACTCTTAAGGGGACCCCCGCCACCTACTGACTTAGACCTGAACCCACATTTCCAAGAAGAGCCCAGGCTGGGGGCCCGGGGGCGCAGGCACCCCGCACCACCGCACCCTGCGCTCCCTCCTCCGCACACGCCAGAGGAGGAGGCGAGGATGGGAGGCAGCGGTGCCAGGCAGGGGAGGTCGGCGGTGCCGCTCTGAGCTGGCTCCGTGGGTATCAGCGCAGAGCCCGCCCGCCCGAGCGAGTGTGAGGGGGAGAGAGAGGCGCGGGGAGGGAGCGAGGCGGGCTGCGCGAGGAGAGCGGAGGAGCGACCGGCTAGCATGAGCTCGCCTTCTCCTCCTGCTCCGTTCGCCTGGCTGTCAGCTGGTGTTAACGCTGCAGTTTAAGTGCCGGGATTCCGAGGGAAAACAAGCCTCACAGCGGGAAGGAGGAAGGAAGGGACCACTGGAGGAGAAGAGGAGGCAGAGCGGCGCGAGGAAGAGGGAAAGGAGGGCCACCAAATCTATGATTGGACCTGGGCTTCTTTCTCGCCAATGCAAAAAGGAATATGCAGCACATCTTCGCCTTCTTCTGCACCGGTTTCCTAGGCGCGGTAGTAGGTGCCAATTTCCCCAACAACATCCAGATCGGTGAGTGAGGGGCACCGGGCCGGGGACTTGCCCAGGCTGGAAGGGATTTGCTGCTGCGGAGCGGACGTCCCCCTGCTCCGCACGGCCCAGGCAGGGAGACTCGGCGCGGCCGGGGAGGGGGCGACATCCGCCCGGCCGTCGGGGGCAGAGGAGAAGTGTTCACGCGCAGACACACAGGTGCACACACGCCGCTCACACTCCACGCAGGAGCGTGTGAAATGGAGGGACTACTGCGTGGGGGAGATCAGGATGGAGCTTCAAACAGGGTTGTGGGCGTTGAAGGAGTTAACTGGTTGCTTGGTAGACAGTGTGCAGATCGCATTTATTTATATAAATATGGATGGTGGGTGTATTTATGTGCGATTATATATGAAACGTCCACATGTGCATTGCATTGCTAGAGACAGTGGTTCCTTGGCTGGGGGAGGTAAAAGAGACCCCATCAGAGTGGGGAAGAGTACAGGGTTTATTGTAGCCGCTGGAATAATGGAGACAGCCCCCACTGGAAGCGGAGGCGCCCCCCCCCCCGGGACCGAGCTGCCTTCTCCTCGCTATCTGCTGCCGGGCCGGTGGTCCTCACTCCCCAGCCCGGGAACTTCCAACCCACCTCTTTTCGCAGCTCCCACCACGCTGCACGCCTGGCTGCTCCCCATCTCCAGCCCCTGCTTGTTGCTTCTCCACGGTCCCCTCCCCGCCCTGCGGCCAGGAGGAGCCGACAGACAGACACCGCTACTCCTCCTAATCGCGGGGAACAAAGAGGAGCGGTACCACCGATAACAAAGCGCATCCACGGGGCTGTGGCTTCGATGTGACCAGCATTTCCCGACCGCTCCTGTCCCAGAATCCAGCAAGCTTCTTTGCTGGGAGGCCTCTTGGCTGACTCGGTTGCTTTCCTTCCCTCCTAGGAAAACATCTCCACCAAGAAAGTTCCCATGGCTGCGAGTTGGTGTCTTTGTGGGAGCGGGTCTGTCCGCAGGCGGCCGTGGTCCCGCTGGGGTTTCGTCAGCCACACAGGCGCTGCAGTGGGGTGTCCCTCGGCCTCTCTGGCCCGCTAGTGCCCAGGGTGCTTAACGTGGCCGGGGCGTCACATGCTTTGTTTCCTGACACCTGTTAGGCTACATGCTGAAACGTGTGTGCATGTGTGCTCCTGTCTCACACGGAGAAACTTCCTGCCTTGGGAGACACTTTTGTTCCAGCCCAGCCTGTCGCCTTCCCCTCCCCCTCCTCTCTTTCATTCATGCAGGAGAGGAGGAAGGGGATTGAGAGGTGTCCAGGGTGTGGTCAGCTGGGAAGGGAGGGTGGAGCATCAGAACCGAGGATGATTTTTTGTTGGTGATGGTGGTGGTGGTGGTGCTGTTTAAAAAGAGGGTAGGTGGACACGCGAAAATCATCTCTCCCCTGCAGGGAGCTGTTTATGTCAGTACTCACGCAGCGTCTATACTTCCCCGACTATAACTGTGTGCCCAGAGACACACACTTGCCTTCCTCGGTGTGTCTGTGTACGTCGCCATGGGTATAAATGAATGGAGAAGTCCACGGATGCTACGTTTACTCCTCTGCCACTGCAGATGCTTCATGCTATTTAGTCCCAATTTGCTTGTTCAATGGGTAAAATCATTGCTGCTATTTTCAAACAAAAGGCAAAAACTCCGAAACGGTACAACAAACGTTGGAAACATCACTGACATCAGGGTGTACTTGTTTCTACTAATAAGGTCACTCACAAAAGCTCCATTTTCTTGTTTTTGTTGCTGCTCTTAAAATTGAACACGCATTCACGGTATCAGAAGTTAGAAGTGCACCACACCGAGGCTGTGACTACTGCCAGTTCTGAGATTAGCTTCTCTGTAAATATTCATTATAGTTTAGTCTCTAGAAACAACTGGTTTTAATTTGCAGAAATTTATTTTAATTCACTTATATGTCTACAGTAAACACACAGGTGAGCTCTATACTCTTATTTCTTGGAACAAGAGCCCCAGCCGGCAGCTCTACTGTGCTTTCTGTGGGAAGAGAATGTTTGTACCTCTTGACATCCTCGAGACCCCACATCCTTGAAGCACAAGATGCTGCCACACAAATACACAGTGGTAATCCCTTATGTAACGAGTCACCCTAGGTAGCTGGGAACGTGAATGATGAAAGAAGGAAAACACTAAAATGCTACTTTCAGAAAAGCAAGGGTTTTCACAGAAAATGAACAATAAACTCTGAAGGCAAAAGAAGAGTTCAATAGCATACAGACCTTGCAAGAGATCAAAAGTATCAAATCCAATATCTGTGAAGCCAAGGAACACACAAGGTCCCAGTCCTAGATTTTAGTCACCCTACAATGCCTACCGGCATTCACTTCCTGTAAGGCTCTGTGATGACAGACGGAGCCCAAGTTAGAGGCAAAATCTCTGAGTACAGAAGCACATGGGCCTCCTAGGTAGTTGGCCCAAGCAAAGGGGCTGCTTTCTCTCCTCTTTGTTGAGCTGAGGGGTACACAACTAAAGGTTTGAGCAGAGTAACAGATGTTAGGGGGCTCCATTCAGCATCCATTTTAGTCTACTTGAACTCATCCATACTACTAAAAATTACAGTGATTTGGCATGGGGGAAAAAAAGGCCTTATCTGGGGTGGGTCAATAAGGAACTAAAACCCAAGTACCATGTTGCATTCTCTTTTCTCACAGGGGGACTATTTCCAAACCAACAGTCCCAGGAACATGCTGCTTTTAGATTCGCTTTGTCGCAACTCACAGAGCCCCCAAAGCTGCTCCCCCAGATTGATATTGTGAACATCAGCGACAGCTTTGAGATGACCTATAGATGTAAGTAATTGCTTCTATTTCTGAGATGTCTTTCTCACTAGACCAATGAGACGAAGGCCTGTGGGTAGGTGGTAGTGTCGCAAAATGACTTGAGTTGTCATTTGTCTTCATAAGAGAAAGCCCTCCAAGAAACATTTCCAGAGCCTTTTGAGTGATTCCAGCAGTTGGTATTTAGATCTTGCTATGCTTTGTGGAATGGGTTTGTTTTTTTCACTGTCAGCTAACTTTAAATGCCAGGCTGATGGGGGCTGGGGTGGATTGCCTCTCCCCTACCTTACTGAGGTTTTCTGATATGGCTGAGAGATCTCCACACATAGAAAACTTCTGAGAGATACTGAATTAAAGGTTGACTTTACCAGAATGTGTTTAAAATTCTTGAACCATTTCAGTCTAAAAGCTAAAAGTTGAAAAATATCCTGATTTCCTGATAAGAAAAGATAGATGAAAAGCTGGATATCTGGTTTCCTACTTTTGGAAGTAACCAATAATTATTAAAACGTGGGGCCCTGATTATTTCCAAAATAACTTGAAGTGATTGATTTATTAAGGCACGGTTGTAGACATAAAAAAAAATCTGAAAAGTTTACACAGCTTACATGACAGCCTTGGAGCATGAAACAGAACAGAGGTGACTTCGAGAAGAACTAGTATATCAACATTATCAAAACTGAATGCATTATAAAATGTGGGCCAAACCTACTATTCTGAATTTTTCTGGCAACTAAGCCTGAACAGGCAATTCATGTGGCTGCATGATTGCCACTTTATGTCAGATGAAAGCATAACAATCAGAGACATTTGCCTTCTATGAATTAAGCTCAACTCAGAAGTGATGGCAGGACAGGGTAAGGAGAGTAGGCAAGAACACTTTGGGAATCAAAACTAGATGGAATTGGCACCACTGTTTTGAATTGGCACAAGTGGTTCTGAACTGGGAGAATTGGCATGGCGATTTCAGCTGAGCTGTGGATGGCTGAGGGCACGGATGATGTCTTTGATCTCTTTGCTACATTCTGCCCGTTGTTGGATCAATGATCTGAACTGAATAGGCTTTGAAGTCTCAGAATGAGAATTCAGAATTCTCCTTCTTCTTAGGACTGACTGCTCATAAGATGATGACAGGAATGCAAGAATTATGATTACGCCAGATCCCGTTTATTTAGGACTCACTGTGCATCAAGAACTATGATAAGTATTTTATAGACATTCACAGCAGCATTTATTAAGCATTGGCCACAGTCCATGTAATGCACTAATTGCTTTTCGTATGTTAGTTCATTGAATCTTGACAGGAACTTTACAGAGAACTCTACGCTTTCCTCATTTTAGACCTAAGGAAACTGAAGCAACAACAGGTTCTGTAACTTACAAGGTCACCTTGGAAAGCAATAGTGGTCTTGTCACCTCAAGGTCGACATTCCTGTGCATTATGATAGGTACACTCATTCTTATAGCAACTTAGCTATCGTGAGAGTGTCCA
>PVIC010021796.1:0-17907 GCA_004025085.1 Thryonomys swinderianus
TGTAGCCCAGGCAAGCCTCAAATTCAGCGATCCTCCTGTCTCTGCCTTCTGAGTGCTGGGATTACAGGTGTGAGCCACCACGCCCGGCAACAATACCTTTTTCCATTAAAAAATGAATTTTAAGAAGGGCTGGGGGTATAACTCAGTGCAAAGGCTCTGGGTTCAAACACTGCTGCTAACATCCTTCAAGTGAACAGATAAATAATCTCACCCTGTACTTCTCTGCTGTACTTCCCCTCCTCCTGTGCAAACACTTCGCGGACAGCTGTGATCTGCTGGGGCCTGTGCACAGACACGGGGCTGGTCTACTTGAGAATATATGCAGAAAACCATCGCCTGTGTACCTTCCTAGCCATGGGAAGTGTCAGCCTGGCCCTTTTTCTTGGTTCCTTAAGTCTTGAATTAGACAGGGAGGGGTGGCACTGTTTCTTCTACCCATAAACCTCAATCCTCTCTCTCTTCCACAGTCTGCATGACAGGGAGGGACAAAGAACAAGAAAAAAAGATGCATCCATCTGAGATCTAGAAGGAGATATGAAGTAAAATTTCCCCCCGCCCAGGTGTTGTGTCTCCAGCTCTTGCTCCTTTATAATTTTTTTTTTTTTTTGAGACAAGGTTTCGCTTTGTAGTTCAAGCTGACCCTGAGCTCGCCATGTAGCCCAGGCAAGCCTCGAACTCAGCAATCCTCCTGCCTCTGCCTCCTGAGTACTGGGATTACAGGCGTGGGTATGTGATACTGGAATTCAAATTTGGGACCTTGGACTTGCCCAGCAGACACCAGAACCATTGAGCTAAATCCCCGGTGCCCTCTTGTTTTAGATGTTGACCATTCCTACCATAGGATGACCCGGAATTCATCTCCTCTGCACTGCTCCCCAAGCGCTTGGTAAGGATGCGCCGCCGTCTTCATCTCTGTTATATATAGACAGAAGGTCACTGCTACAACCTGGTAAAAATCTGAGCAGACTTTTGTTCTCTGAAGACAGACACAGGAGATGACAAAGGTTAGTGGGTCTCCTTCAGAAGCCGCTAGTCTGATCCCAAAGATCATTTCAGAACTGCAAAATGCTCAGTGTCTAGATCTCTTTCTGGAAGTGGACGTGGGGTCGGTCTGCGGGTAATCCCTCATCCTGCGTCTTTCCCAGCACCTCTCCTCTTTCCTGACCCCAGCTCTGCAAAGTCCTGCCAGAGAGCAGAGCTACGCGGCTCTGACGACATGTTTCTGCCCTGATTCCATCCAGCTCAGGACACCCCAGGTGGGAAATGATGCTGCGGGCTTGGTCCACTTGCGGGACCTGAACTGCTGCCACCCAAGGCACAGGGGTTCGGTCTTGTTCAGAATCACTGGGCTCCACCTCAGAACCTAGGTCCTAAAGGGAGCTGAAGCAGGTATTTCTACCTCTCCCTATTGCACTTTGGGAATAAATAAGCAGGAGGAAGTCATGGAGTCTCACCGCTCGCTCCATCTCCACCCTCTTTCCTAACATCTTCCTTGCCGCTTTCTCATCATTAGGCCGCAGTAAATGTGAGCTTTTTGTTTTGTTTTTTAATTTTTTTCTTTGCAGTTCTAGGGATTGAATTCCAGGACTAGTGCACTGAGATACATTTCCAGACTCCTTGTCTTTGAGCCAGAATGTTGCTTAGTCACTAAATTGCTCAAGTTGGGCTTGAACTTGGGCTCCTCCTGCCTCAGCCTCCCAAAGTGTTGCATTACAGGCTTGCATGGTTATGCCTAGCTTCAATAAGTTATGTTTCATTGAAGTATGTTTTATCTCCCAGTTTGGGAGCTGAGCATGGTGGCACCCAAGAGGATACAAATCAAAGGCCAGCCTAAGCAACTTAGTGAGACTCTGGCTCAAATTGAAATGCAGAAGGTCTGGCCATACCCCACTGACAAACACTAACTTACACTGGAGATGTTACTCGCAGTAGGACACTTGAGTAGTATGTCTGAGGCCCTGGATTCAATCCTTGGACTGCAAAGGTAAGTAAGTCAGCAATGATTTTGAAGTGCCAAGGATTCTTTAGGGGATTTAAAGAGTTTAGTCATGATGTCATGACTATCTTTTTTTTTTTTGAGACACGGTCTCACTTTGTAGTTCAGGCTGGCCCTGAGCTCACTATGTAGCCCAGGCAAGCCTCGAACTCAGCAATCCTCCTGCCTCTGCCTCCCAAGCGCTGGGATTACAGGCGTGAGCTACCATGCCCGGCACTGTGGTATGTGGTATTGATTGCTGCTGGGCGTGAGTCTCCACGCCCAGCACTGTATGTGGTTACTGGGGATCAACTCAGGACCTTGCACTTGCAAGGCAGGCGCCGGAACCACTGAGCTAACCCTCTGGCCCCTTCTTTAGAGTTTTAAAGCCATTACTTAATGCAAACTTGATTTTCTCATACAGAACCATGGGCTGACTGGTCCACCCTGAGCCTGTCAGGGACTCTTTCCCCTGGAAAGGCTACCATTCTCACCCTCTCCAACTTAACTGTGATATCACATTGATGGGAGAAAGTCAGAACCATAAAATATTCTTTTTTTTTTTTTAACCAGGGATTAACTCAGGACCTCACACTTGCAAGGCAGGCACAGTGCCACCAAGCTACACCCCAGGACCCAGAGATTCTTTTTGTCTAGTGGCTGGTGGTTTCTTGATTTTGAGACAGGGCCTTACTAAGGTACCCACGCTGGCCTCAAACTCATAATCCCCCTGCCTCTGCCTCCCAAATAGCTGGGATTACAGGTGTGCTGCACCACACCTGGCTAATAGAGGACAGTTATTATGATGCCAAGTGGATTCAAAAGAAAGGGGAGCTGGGCCTGGTGGCTCATACCTGTAATCGCAGCACTCGGGAGGCTGAGGCAGGAGGTTTGCTGTGAGTTTGAGACCAGCCTAGGGTACATAGTCAATTCTAGGTCAGTTCCAACTACATTCGCTATGTTTTGTTTTATTGTTTTTTTTTTTTCCCCTTGGTACTGGGAACCTTGTATTTACAAGGCAGGTGCCAGAACCACTGAGCTAAATCCCAGGCCTTTTCAGTCTCAACTACATAGCAAGACCCTGTCTCAAAAACCTCCAAAAAAGGGCTGGGGATTTAAGTTAGTGGTTTCAGCGTCTGCCTGGCAAGGGCAAGGTCTGGAGTTTGATCCCCAGTACTACATATTGTAATGCTGGGCAGAGGCAGGATGATTGCCGAGAGTTCGAGGTTAGCCTGGACTACATAATAAGCTCAAGGCCAGCCTGAGCTACAAAGGGAGACCCTGTCTCAAAAAAAAAGACATGGAAAGGGAAAGGAAGGAAGAAAGATGGAAATATAGCTCAGCGGTAGAGCACTTTGCTTAGCAAGTACAAGGCTTAGTGTTTGATCCCCAGCAACACATACACACACCATGAAGAAAATCTTGTCTGCAGAGGTTACAGTGACCAATATTTCCCCCTCTTTCCAGAGATACTCCCTTTTCAACTGAGAGACTGGCTACTTCTAATTGCTCTGTATTCAGCTCACTGAGCTGAATTTACAGTATATCTGCCCACCTCCATCACTGAATGACATTTATGTTGTTTTAAAGCCATTTTCCTTCCAAGATCTCTGCGCCAAGCCTGTTGTGTGTAACTACCTTCTCTCTCCTATGCCTTCCCTTCCTGTGCTGGGTCTCTTGTTGCCACTGCCTGATTTAACCCAGTTGCTCCACAGAGACACTGCGACCCGCTGCTCAGTCACACTGAGGGCAGGGCAGGAAGATTGGAAGGGGGTTCTGTGGGGAGCTTTGAGTAAAGAATGATGTACCTCTCGTACTTGCTCCAGGCTTCCAGAAAACCGCAGCACCAAGCAGGGCCTCAACACCTCTCATTCACTTCCAGGTTGCCAAGACATATCACAGCACCTGTTAAGAGCAGTTAGGAGTGGCTGGGGACATAGCTCAGTGGTACAGTGTTTGCCTAGCATGTTGGCATATGCAAGGCCCTGGGTTCAGTCCCAGTGCCGGGCAGGGGGCAGGAGAGAGCTCAGTACATTACTATGAAGAAAATCCAATTTGGGAAACACTGTCAGCCCTTTTGGAAGAGTGTTTTGGAGCCATTCGGGCAGGAGTCCAGGGATAAGATGCACTTCTTGAACTGGTGCTATCTGCATGTTAGCCTCTGTCTGTCCCCACCGAGTGCTTATCTCACAGGCATTTGTGTACAGGAGCACGCCCTTGCACAGACACATACACACACACACAACTGCATTAGCATATTTTTCCTTGTAGAACCTGTTCAACTTGCTCTTTCTTTTTAAGTACCAAACCCCACTCCCACAGGGATCACACCAAAAGGAAAAATGCCTTGATTTATGTTGGAACCAGCAGAAAGCAAGGCCATCAGTAGAGGCCTTGAGCAGACTGGCTTTTCCAAGCAACCAAAGTCCAACAGAAGAGCAGAGTCAGGAGACCTGTGTTCTTCTTCCATACCATGGGCCCTGAGCTGAGGAAAAAGAAATTTTTTAAGCAGTATCTCGATGTATAGCACAAGCTGAACTTGAACTCACTATGTAGCCCAGGCTGGCCTCAAACTCACAGCAATCCTCATGCCTCAGCCTCCTAAATGCTGGAATTACAAGTGTGTGTCATCATGTCTGGCTCTCACGGAGTCTTAGGAGATAATGTATTATAACAAATTACCATTTTAATAGTTCTCTGTTTTGTTTTGGTGCTAGGAGTGGAACCCAGGGCCTCTTCCTACATGTTCGGCAAGTGCTCTACCACTAAGAGACAACCTCAACTTTACTTTTAGTTTCAATTGTTTAATACTGTTCTGCCAATTACTGACGCCCTCTCTCAAGTAGACTAATCTGCATTTAATCTCCGCCCCATATATATTCTTTTCCTAATAAGCATAGCAAAGTTAACTGACTAGAGGGTATGAAAAGCCACTTAAAGTATTTTAAGGCAAACAAAGGTATATAGCTCACTGATGTAACCTCTGTGAGGTCCTGGGTTCAATACCCAAGGTATCTGTGTGTGTACACACACACACACACACACACACACACATACACATACACATGCACTGATTATATTTTCACTGGAGCACTTATCAGTGAACCTAGAGGTGAGCTTCTTTGTCTACAGGTAAACGTAAGGTCCTGAGTTCAATCCTCAGTAACCACATACCATACTGCTGGGCGAGGTGGCTTGTGCCTATAATCCCAGCACTCGGAAGGCAGAGGCAAGAGGATTGTGAGCTTGAAGCTTGCCTGGGTTACATAGTGAGTTCAGGGCCAGCCTGAACTATAAACTTAGACCCTATCGCCAAAAAAAAAAAAAAAAAACTAAAAAAGGAGCTGGAGATTTAACTCAGTGCCTGCTTTGCAAGCTGGAGATTTAACTGGTGCCTGCTTTGCAAGCTCAAGATCCTGAGTTTGATCCCCATAGCCACATACCATAGGGCCAGGCATGGTGATTCACACCCACCAGCAATCAGTACCACACACTACAATGCTGGCCATGGTGGTTCACACCTATAATCCCAGCACTCGGGGGGCAGAGGCAGGAGGATTGCTGTGAGTTCAAGGCTTGCCTGGGCTACATAGCTCAGGGCCAGCCTGAACTACAAAGCAAAACACTGTCTCCAAAAGAAAACAAAAACAAAAACACATACACAACAAACAAACAAAAAAACATGCTTAAGTTGTGGTTTTCTTGGTTACTCCACAAGGAAATCCTGATCACTTTCTGGCTTCTAATAGCTGCTATTTTCTCTTTTAACAGATGTCTGTAAGATGGACATAGAAGAATGCAATGGCCGCTCCTACTTGTCTGGTATGCCTTTTGTGTGTTCCATCTGGGTGGGCTGAGAATAGAGGCTCTTTAGGGCAGCACAGGACCCTTCGGGCCCAAGCACATGACTGACCTCTACATGACTGTTAGTCACAGAGCTGACACTCGTGCTTGGTGATACTTGGTAGTAGCATGTAATCATTTTATGATTTTGGGCTCCCTAAAAAAGTGGTTCTTTTCCCTACCTTCTTGAGAGGTAAGGAAGAGGGAAGGGAATAGATAGGAGGGAATGCAAGTGGTTATAAGAAGGATGACTTGAAGCAAATAGATGGAAAGAAAATGTGGTTCCTTGTCCTGTGTCCTGAGGTTCCAGCCAAATGGAATTCTGCCCCAAGCTGACTGTGGAGCAGCATTTCAAACCTCGGAGGCCTGCAGGAGCCACAAGGTTCTGTGAATGAGCAAAACCAAATATGACATTAAGCAAGAGAATGGTAGGGACTGTCAGGAACCAGAGACCATGCATGGGTCCTACCTCAGGGACAGCAGCTGTTCAGTGTCCAGCAGTCATTGCCATGTGGGAATGTGCATCTTCAACATTGTATTTTTTTGTGACAGAGCCTTGCTGTGTAATTCAGGGTGCCCTTGAACTCATTACATAGCCCAAACAGGCCTCGAACTTCTGATCCTGCCTTAGTGTGGAATTATGAGCATGTGCCCCCACAAGTGCTAGGACTACAGGCATGTCCCACAATGCCCAGCATTCCAGCTTTTGAAGAGAATCAGAAATCCAAAACAAAAAAATTTTTTTGAGACAGAGTCTCACTTTATAGTTCAGACTGGCCCTGAGCTCTCTGTGTAGCCCAAGCAAGCCTCAAACTCTCAGCAATCCTCCTACTTCTACCTCCTGAGTGCTGGGATTACAGGTGTGAGCCACCACACCTGGCATGGTGGCACGTGGTACTGGAAATCAAACTCACAATCTTGCACTTGCAAGGCAGATGCTGGAACCACTGAGCTATATCCCTTGCCCAGAAATCCAAAATTTTTATGAAATAATTCCATTTAAAAATGATGACTCAGGGCTGGAGGGTTAGCTCGGTGGTTCCGGTGCCTGCCTCGCAAGCACAAGGTCCTGAGTTCGATCCCCGGAAACCACATACAATGCTGGGTGTGGAGACTCACGCCCACCAACAATCAATACCACATACCACAGTGCTGGGCGTGGTGGCTGGTGCCTGTAATCCCAGCACTCGGGAGGCAGAGACAGGAGGATTGCTGAGTTCAAAGCTTGCCTAGGCTAAATAGTGAGCTCAGAGCCAGCTCGAACTACGAAGCGAGACACTGTCTCAAAAAAAAAAAAAAAAAAAAAAGTGATGACTCAGGCCAGAGATGTAACTCACTGGCACTGCACCTGCTTATTGCAAGGTCCTGAGTTTGATACCCAGTACCATAAAATAAAAATTACTCAATGCTGGGTGTGGTGGTGCATACCTGTAATCCCAGCACTCAGGAGGCTGAGGCAGGAAGATTGCTATGAGTTGGAGACCAGTTTGAGCTACATAGTGAGTTTAAGGCTGTCCTGAAGTACATAGTGAGATCCTATCTCCAAAAACAAAAATAAAGCAACAACAACAAAAAACCCCAAAATGATGACTCAGGCAGGCATGGTGGTGCATACCTATAATCCCAGCACTCTGAGAGGCTGAGGAAGGAAAATTGCAAGTTTGAGCTCACCCTAGACAATATAGTGACTTAGCAAAACCCTCTCCAAAAAGCCTGAGGATGTAGCTCAGTGAAAAGGCCCTGGATTCAACACCAGAAAAGGCTCAATACTGTTCAGTATTTTTAAAAAAATTCTCCACGAAGTAAATCAAACTTATCAGTGGGTTGATTTAGCTTGTGGGCCACTAGTTTATACCCTTTGAAGATAAAAGTAGAGAGCCCAGTTCTCATTGCCTCCAATCCCTTTCCCCAAGTCTCTGCATGTTACACTTTTCACGCCTGCCAAATATTCTTGCTGAGGCAGAAGAGATCGTTACCTACAGTATGAATGGCTTTTAGGAATATCAAGTAATCAAGTTTCATAAGTTTGACAAAGTAAGAAGAAATTTGGGACTTTATCCAGCTTCTTTTATGAGAGTAAAGGAAAGTTAATTTCTAAAATAGAAGGAAACATTTTTGAACCATCAGGCTATCATGGCAATAAATGATTGTTAGAGATAAGGAAAGTCAGAATTGGGTTTTGACATAATGAGTATAACCATCAGAAATACAGGCACCTGGGCCAGAGATTTAGCTCAGTGATTCTACATCTGCCTGTCAAGCACAAGGTCATGAGTTTGATTCCTCCCATACCCCCAGTACCATATATCACAATGCCAGGTGTGGTGGCTCACACCTATAATCCTAGCACTCAGAAGGCAGAGGCAGGAAGATTTTCACAAATTCAAAACCAGTTCGGGCTACACAGTGAATTCAGAGCGAGCCTGAACTACAAAGCAAGACCCTGTCTCAAAACAAAACAAAACAAGAAATACAAGCACCACTATGAAAATGATCTATAGTTTATTTTTTACTCTAAAATGGGACCAGTGAAGGAATTATAAGCATATACTTCTTGATCTCCCCTCTCTTTTTGTTCCTGACGGTTGAATTCAGGATTGCTTTACCACTGAGCTATATCCCCAACCCTTCAAAAAAATTTTATGTTGGGCCAAGGATTTAGCTCAGTGGTTCCAGCATCTACCTTGCAAACACAAGGTCCGGAGTTTGATCCTTGATACCACATACCGCAGTGCCAGGTGTGGTGACTCACGCCCACCAGCAATCAGTACCACACACCACAATGCTGGGAGTGGTAGTTCCTGCCTGTAATCTCAGTACTTAGGAGGTTTAGGCAGGAGGATTGCTGAGTTCCATGCTTCCCGCAGCTACATAGTAAATTCAGGGCCAGCCTGAATTACAAGTGAGACCCTGACTCAAAAAGGGGGTGGGCACAGAAATTTAACTAAGTGGTTTTGGTACCTGCTTGGCAAGGGCAAGGTCCTGAGTTCGATTCTGGTAACCACATATAACAATATTGGGCATGGTGACTCACACCCAGCAGAAATCAGTCCTACACACCACAGTGCCAGGCGTGGTGGCTCACGCCTATAGTTGCATCACTCAGAAGGCAGAGGCAGTAGGATTGCTGAGTTCCAGGTTTGCCTGTACTACAAAACGAGATTCTGCCTCAGGAAAAAAAAACGTTTTCTTTTAAATTTTGAATGAGGCTCTTATTAAGTGGTCTTGAACTTGCCATCTTCTTGCCTCAGCCTCCTAGGTACCTGGGATCACAGGTGTCTTCTACCATATTCAGTACTTTTATCACTTAAGGACAGAAGGAATTGAAATAGGTAAAGACACTCAGTACCTGTCACATCCTGGGCAGAATGACAAGGATCGAGTGGACTGATTTAACTGAAACAGACTTTATTAAAAGTCTGGTCCTTCCAGCCAGTCCTTCCTCTGGCCCAGTTAAAACAACTCGCTAGTGAGGATCAAGTTCACTCAGAGCCTGCTTTAGTGCCACACAGCACGTGGCTGGGTAACAACCAGTTCACAAATGAGAAACTGCAAGGTGGCCGAGGAAATGCCCTGTCCTCTGAGGATGTTTCCTTCACTGTGCTGCGAAACGGAGATTTCCCCGTTCACAGCAGGTTGACTTTTATTAGATAAAAAGCGGCTTCTGCACAGATGCCTCTTGAGTAGAAGCAGAGACCCCAAATCCCTGTAGTTTAATTGTAGATGTCAAGAGCAAGTTTGGAGTAGGAAAGGGAAAGCCAAGGCAACATGAGCTATGACGAGCGCCCCCTGCAGGACTGGGCCTGGCTTCACCCTCCCTTGAGGGACGCCCGAGAGCCCTTCGCCGACCCACCTCCGCTGGCGGACACACCAGCAGGGGCAGCTTCCTCTGTGCCTGGTGGCCTCTCACAAGCCCGCAGATGAAGGGGTAGCCCTCCTGTTGTTCAGAGAGATTTCACCATCTCACAGAACCTGACGCAAAAAGTCCATTTTCCCCTCTCCCTTTCTTTTCTGAAGGTATAGATCATTCCCACTTAGGGGAAGGGGAGAAAGAGCACAATAATCTACAGCGTAGATCTGCACACCCCCTCTAGCCTGGCTCGTGCAGTTACCGGACTGAGCAACACTTGTCCCGAGCTTTTTCTGGGGCTGTGAGATGCGTACGGGAACCTCGGGAGAGAAGGATCCAGGGGTAGACAGCCCAAAGTTTCGTGGCCCCTCCCGCCCCCGAATTCCTGGAATCAGAAAATGTAGTCCTCCAAAGTAGGTCAGCTCGGCAGGCAGCGAGCTGCTCCTCTGAAGGGAAGGCGGAGGCCTCGTCCTGATAGAAGGTGGATTCATCCCGGGCTGCCCGCGGCGGCGGCGGGAGGGGCCGAGGGCCCGGCCCGCCTTCCTGCCCGGGATCTGGCGGGGCGCCGGCCGGCCGCGGAGCACCTCGGCCCGAGACCGGACCGCGCGGCGCCCTCTGGCCCCCGGGGAAGGGGCTGCCGGTTCCCGGACCTAGAAAGCACCCTCCCCCTGGAGGAGGGAGAGGGCCCGCGGGTGCCCGTCGGAGAGCCTTGGGGCTGCCCCGTGTCCTGGGCCCCATGACCTCTGGGGCCGTGGCTTCCCCAGCTGGCAGAGGATTGGGCCTTCCCACCCCCTGCCCCTCCTTCTGCCTTCGCCGCCTCCCCGCAGGCCCATCCATCTCCTCTCTCTCCCTCTCTCTCACACACAGACACACACGCACGCACGCACACTCACGCACTTGCTTCTCCCAAGCATTTGTTGTGCAGTTCCTCTTTGTCTGCTGGGCAGAAGGGCAGCGGCATCTGCCTCCCGCCCCGTGCGCCCCCTTCCCCGTCTTCTCGAGGCGACGCTGCAGCCTGGCCTCCTCCGCCCCACTCAGCCGCACATTTCGCCAGCCCCTCCTCAAGCACATCCAAGCACCCAGCGAGCCCGTCTCCTCTCCCTCTCCCTCTCCCTCTCTCCCTCTCCTGTCAGACTCTCTCTCTCCCAGCACGCATCCACGCTGGCTGCGCTGCTCTCGCGGGCTGCAGCCGTGGGCCCCTGCTCACCGGGCCGCCGCCGCCGCCGCCTGCGAAATGACGGCGGCTCCCCTCACTTCCAGGAATCCGCGCTTCCTGGAAGGTGAGTGGCTGGGCTCACCCCTGCCGGCCACCGCGCCGCAGACATGCACACACCGCCCGCACTCCCGCGCCGCTTCCAAGGCGGCGGCCGCGCTCGCACCCCGGGGTCTCACCGGCAAGGGAAGGATAATGTAAGTTCAGGCAGAAGGCGGCTAGCGGAGGGGGGAAGGGGCGCCGGGGCGAGGAGCCAATTCAGGAGCAGCTCCCCAGCCCGAGGAGAGGGAGAGGAGGACGGGCTGCCGGAGCGGGAGCGGGCGTCCTCCTCACGCCCGCGGAGGACGTGAGGGTGTTTGGCGTTGCTAAGGAAGGACGGGGACTTGGACAGTGGGAGCTCCTGGTGACATCTTGATTAGGCCCTGGGGACAGAGCTGGAGCTGCCTGGGGTGAATGCCGAGACAGGCCCGGTGGGAAGGGCAGCGGCGGGGACGAGGTGAGGGAGAGGAGCCCCGCCAGCAGATGCCTCAGCCTGGGACTGCGATCTGAGGGCCCCGGCCTCCTCCCCACAATAGAGCTGGGGATGGGCGGCTTTCTTTGCTCTGTACACACCGCTCCTGCGAGCAGGACGGCATCCCGCTACCTGCCACCCACGGTCAAGGAGGCGAGCGTGAAGCTGAGGTCTCTGGCTGAGAAGTGCGGAGGCCGGAGCTCAGGGCTCTGCCCTGGAGGCGGCCACTCTGAGGGACCGAGGAAGGGCAGGAGAGCAAAGGGCCGGGCCCCTTCCGCGCAGGGCACGCGGACTCCAGCGCTGCTCCCGGCTCCTTCCCTCCTGCTTTCCTGCCTTTGCCCGGCTCGCAACTCCTCGCAGGCGAACCTTATGATTTGGCTTTGCCCCCTGGGGGCTCAGCTCATCTCTGATGAATTTGACCAAGAAAATTTCCCTGGGACCTGAGAGCAGCCTGAATTCTTGGCTTTGACAGTGTAGGATTTCTCGTGAGTCCCAGGCATTTGAAATTCCCTCACTGGGGTTTCCGGGGCTGAGAGAGGAACTGCTGAATTTTCTAAATCTCACTCTAGTTCCCTTTTCCCTCTGACTAGGACTCAAAATCCGAGTAGCCCCACCAAGATTTTCTGGTCCCCAAAACAGGTTCATTCTTATGTTTTAGTCCCGTGAAAGTAGACGTGAGTCTGCCTCCCCTCTTCCCTTTATCCCAGGGAGGACAGCAGCTTCACAGAGCTTCTGAATCTACCAGGTGTGCCGGAGGCTCCTGCTTTCTCACCTGTCTCAAGGCCTAAATTGGGAGAACCACAAAGGACACTTGCCCCCCATTGTCCCAACAAATCCCTTTAAGGGTATTTTCCCCAGGTAGCAAGCCCCTAGCACCTCCAGGCAGCCCCAGCCCTAGTAAGCTGGCACCAGCCGTGGGTGTCCAGCAAGCTCACTCAGCCTTAGGGGCCAAAGCCGCAGCAGCAGAGCCCAAAGCCCTGTTCTTCCCCATGCTAACATCAAGAGATTGGGAGCAAGTTAGTACTAACATCTGAAAAGGCACTAGAAGATCCCCCTTTCGATGCTTTTAACCTTACTGTATCCCACACTTAGCTGAAAGGACATATTTTAAAATGGGGTCTGAGTTGACAAGCCTTAACCACAGTTCTAAGATGCTCACCTCATGATATGTTTGTAGTTCTGATGTCAGACAACTTTTTTAGGGGAAACTCAGATTCGAGCCATAAAGCTTTTTCTATAGAGTGTGAACAAATTTTCTCATGCTTTGATGGGATAGAATGGGGGAAATGGGACTTTTAGAAGAGGATATGAATGAGAAATGGTCCCAAAGTCCTGAGTGGTTGTTTTCTTCCCACTGACCAAAGCTGGAGAGGGATCCCTCAGGAGGGTGTGTTCCGGATTTCTTGCCTCAGGCCCAAGACTCCAACCATTTTATAATGGAATCTTTATTTTGTGAAAGTAAGTATGTACATAGTTGGGCAATTGGGTAAAATAATAATAGGCGGACTTAGGAATGAATTTGAGGGTCTCTCCTCTCTTGTCTCTCTTTTCTTCCTCTCCTGTCTCTCTCTCTCTCTCTCTCTCTCTCTCTCTCTCTCTCTCTCTCTCTCTCTCTCTCTCTCTCTCCCTCTCTCCCTGTGTTTCTCTTTACCTCTCACTTGGTCTCTCTCTGTCTCTTTCTCATCTAGGCCTGTGTGCATACATCCATGCATGTTCATGTTATAATGTAGAAGCTATGGGTATATTTATCCCAGTATATGTATTCTCTTTATGTGTACATATGTGATATGTGTCTATATGTTTATCTATATGTGTCTTTATTTCACTCATATATTTGTGCAGAAGATTGTGGGAGGAGGGTTTTTAAAAGACAGTCATTTTCAGGTATGTTATGTTATTTCTACAAAGCAATGTTTTAACAAATTAAAATGAATATGTTGAGGATAACATTATTTAACTTTCAAGAGAAATACCAAATAGTTAATATATGATTGGGATGAAATCACTAGAAAGTTTCCAGAGAGTCAAATTTTTACTGAATTTAAAAAGTCCAGCTGGGCATGATTGTGCACACCTATAGTCCCAGCATTTGGTGGCTGAGGCATAGAGCAAGTTCAAGGCCACACCAGGCTCCGTAGTGAGTTCAAGGCCAGACTGGATTACATAATGAGAAACTGTCTCAAAATACAGAAAAGAAAGTCACTAGGCCCAGCTCTCCTCCATTGAGGGAGTGTCTCCCAGATGGCCGTGGAAGTGGTGGCTGTGGACGTGAGCACTCTCTGTGTCACCAGCTCCCAGCTCCACCACTACCAGGTCTGTGACCTTAGACAAGTAACACAACCTCTCTTGTGTCTCTTCATCTCAAAAGCTAATATTAGTACCTATGTCATGGGGTTGTTGTGAAGATCAAAGAAGATAAGTGAAGTGCAGAGCAGGATCCCTGGTGCATAGTGAGCGCCCTGTAAATATCAGCTGCTCTCACGATCATTACTAACGTTACAGTGAGACTCAGGAGCAATTTCAGCTGTCTTCCTACATACAGAGCCCAAAGCTGGTATCCGGGGCTCTGGAGCGGAATAATAGGGAAGAATGTCTGTCCCGAGCCACCCTTCCTTGGGCTCCTCTTCTCTCCACACTGGCCCGCCCAGCCCCAGCCCTGCTTCCTGCGGACGTCAAGCAGTGATGCTCTTCCGTCAAGCCTACATAAAAGTAGGGTAGGCAAAGCCCAGACACTGAGATCACGGAAGTCAGCGCTAGGCCCTAGGCTGGTGGGAGCATAAATATGGTGCCTAGTACCCACAATGCCTTGTACATGTGGTGGAATAAATGTGAAACTTAACTGAATTTTTTAAAAAGATCAATCAATGGACAGGAGCTGGCTTCAGCCCCAGCTTTACCTGCCCTCTTATTCTCTCCTCCAAGGTAGCGGGGACTCATCTCTGGAGAAGGAGTTCCTCGGGGCCCCAGTGGGGCCCTCAGTGAGCACCCCCAACAGCCAGCACTCTTCTCCCAGCCGCTCACTCAGTGGTAAGTGCAACCCTATACCCCCACCCCACCCTATGCACTAGGCACCCCCATTTTTGTTTGACTGGCCACCAAGTTGCATTTGGTGGCCACCATTTTCCTATTATTTCCCTCTGGTTTCCTACTCAGTCTCTAAAATTGTAAAGAAGCTCACTATCTAGGGTTTTTATGGCTTCTGTAAACAGTGGATAGTCACTGCCATGCTAGGGTGGGATCTAAAAGGGGCATGGGCAGCATTAAGATAAAAGCTCCAAAAAGAAATCCTAGCTGGCCACGGTGGCACTCACCTGTATCCCAGCACTTGGAAGCTACGACTAGAGGCTCATAGCCACTCCCTGGCCAGCCTGGGTTTCATAGTGAGTTCAAGGCCAGCCTAAACTCTATAATGAAATCTTGTCTCAAAAAGAAAAAACAAAGCATGAAATTCTGGGATTGGAGATGAGCTCGATAGAAATGGTCATTCGGTGGAGGAAAGAGTAAGACCTCCCTGGATCCCCACGCCCTGTTCTGCTCAGGCAGGGTCCCCCTGACGCCCCTCCCAGCTGGCCTCAGATCTGTGACATTCTCTAAATGGTTGGAATCGCCAGGAATGTAGGTCAGAGCTAGAGCCAAAGCCTTCTCTTCAGAAGCTCCTCCCTTCGGTGCCCCCTTCAGTTTGTACAGTGGAGAAGAGGGGACTCCTTATGATGTGGGAGGGTAATGTGAGCCAAGACTGTCTTTCGGTTTTGATCTCTTTAGCCTGTTGTCCCTCTTCAGTCTTCTGAGGACTGTTTTCCCGCCACTGTTACTTGCTGGCTTCCTGCCCAGGGCCCAGGCAGACATCTTAATGACAGGAGACTGGAGAAGAGGCTGCCCCACACAGCCTCCTCTCTGCAGTGGCAGAAGAAACCCCAAGTACCTCAACTTTCTTCTCTTGAAGCCTGTTTCCCCCAGGGGTGGAAGAGAAGAGAAAGGTTTTTAAGCCAGGCGTGGTGGCTCACCCCTGTAATCCCAGCCCTCGGGAGGCAGAGGCAGGAGGATTGCTGAGTTCGAGGCTTGCCTGGGCTACATGGTGAGCTCAAGGCCAGCCTGAACTACAAAGCGAGACCCCGTTCCCAAAAAAAGAGAGAGAGAAAGGTTTTCAGGTTCCAGTAGACTCTGGCATCGTCACTATAATCCTGGCCTCTCTTAAGGTCTGTCTGTTTCAGGCCCTGGAGACACCATTTCGTGCCTCAGGAGTGTGTGCTGACCTGTGGACAGCGCCCACTTTGCTTGTTCTAAACACTATCCCACCCTCCAGCCAACTCCATCAAGGTGGAGATGTACAGTGATGAGGAGTCGAGCAGACTGCTGGGCCCAGATGAACGGCTCCTGGAAAAAGATGACAGTGTGATTGTGGAAGATTCGTTGTCGGAGCCCCTAGGCTACTGTGACGGAAGTGGGCCAGAGCCTCACTCCCCTGGTGGCATCCGGCTGCCCAATGGCAAGCTCAAGTGTGATGTCTGCGGCATGGTCTGCATTGGCCCCAACGTGCTCATGGTGCACAAACGTAGCCACACGGGTGAGTGGGCCAGGGGGGACCAGAGAGGAGCTCGCAGGGTGGGGGGAGAGGCAGAGCAGTGCTGGGATGATGACTGTAAGGAGAACAGCAGATGGTTGGGGATGTAGCTCAGTGACGCTGTGCCTCCCTGGCAAGTGCAAAGTCCTGAGTTCAATCCACAGTACTGGGAAAGAAAAAGGAGTCTACTCCACAGTAGGGCGGCCTCAGAGAGGAAGGAGTCTCCCAGCACATTTTCCAGCTGAAAAAAAAAGAGAGCTGGATGTGGTACCATGCACCCGTAATCCCAGAACTCTGGAGGTTGAAGCAGGGGTCCCTGTGAGTTCCAGGCCAGCCTGGGCTACAGGTGGCATCCTGCCTCAAAAATAAATTCAGTAGGGCCGGAGATTTAGCTCAGTGGTTCTGGTGCCTGCCTAGCAATCACAAGGTCCTAGCAATCCTTGGTAACCACGTACAACAATACAGTGTGTGGTGACTCACGCCCACCAGCAATCAGTGGCACATACCACAACGCCGGGCATAGTGGGTCATGCCTGTCATCCCAGCACTCCAGAGGCAGAGGCAAGAAGATTGCTGAGTTCGAGGTTTGCCTGGGCTACATAGTGAGCTCAGGGCCAGCCTGAACTACAAAGCGAGACCCTGACTCAAAAAAAAAAAGGAGAAGAAGAGCTAATATTTTTCATAAGACGTGAGAGAGAAGCCTGGGTGGTAGTGCACACTTGTAACTCCAGAACCCTGGGAGGCTGAGGTGTCATGAGTTCAAGCCCAATCTGGGCAACTGAGTAAGACCTTATCTCAAAATTAAAAATATAGAAGGCCTGAGGATGTAGCTCAGTGTGAAGATCCTGGGTTCAATTCCAAATACTGAGGAAAAAAAGATGAGAGGGCGAGAGAGAGAGAGAGAGAGAAAGAGAGAGAGAGAGAGAGGAGAGAGGTGCTACAAATCAAGAGGGATCATGAGGATGTGGGTACTAAGTGAGATCACCATCAGCACGAGATGGGCCTTGGGTTTGATCCCAGAACCACCTAAAAAAAAAAGCCAGGTATAGGGCCAGGGATTTAAGTCAATGATTCCAGTGTCTGCCTCATAAGCACAAGGTCCTGAGTGAGTTAAATCCCCAGCATCATATACCACATACCACAGTGCCGGGCGTGGTGGCTCACACCTGTAATCTCAGCACTTGGGAGGCAGAGGCAGGAGGATTGCTGTGAGTTCAAGGCTTGCCTGGGCTACATAGTGAGCTCAGGGTCAGGCTGAAGTACAAAGTGAGACCGTCTCAAAAACTGAAAAAAAACAAACCCAAAACCAGGTACAGTGGCTCATCCCTATAATCCCTAAGGGAAACTGAGGATATATATATATATATATGAGGTTGGGGTTGTAGCTCAGTGGTTAAGCTGCCCTGGTTTCAATCCCTAATACTGGAAAAAATAAAAAATAAAAAAGGAGGAGGAGGAAGGATCCTATAGTGTGTAACAGGAGTAGGACTCCTGGGTATTGTTTGGTTCTCTCATAACTTAGAGAGAGGCCTCCTTTCCTCAAGCCTCTCAAACCTTGAACTCTTAAGGCAGAGTGGACGTTGTGATGCTCGGTTTTGGGTAGCCATCTTTCGGCCCCATATTCTGGGGCTGCTTCCGCTGTCCTGCCCACTAATCCACATCTCTGGGAAAAGACTGTTCCCTGGTGATCTTTGTGAAGCAGCGTCAGTGGCGCTTTCCTTCCCTCAGCCTGTGCTCGGGCGGGACTAGGTTCAGTCCTCACGGTCCTCACGCCAGCCCCGGGGATCTGTTCTCTCCCTTGCAGGTGAGAGGCCCTTCCACTGCAACCAGTGCGGCGCCTCCTTCACCCAGAAGGGCAACCTGCTGCGCCACATCAAGCTGCACTCTGGGGAGAAGCCCTTCAAGTGTCCCTTCTGCAACTACGCCTGCCGCCGGCGTGACGCACTCACTGGCC
>PVIC010021796.1:18007-28348 GCA_004025085.1 Thryonomys swinderianus
TTTTTTTTTTTTTTTTTTTTGAGACAGGGTCTTGCTTTGTAGTTCAGGCTGGCCCTGAGCTCACTATGTAGCCCAGGCAAGCCTGGAACTCAGCAATCCTCCTGCCTCTGCCTCCCGAGTGCTGGGATTACAGGCTGGGATTACAGGCGGGAGCCACCACACCCGGCACTGTGGTATGCGGTATTGATTGCTGGTGGGCGTGAGTCTCCATGCCCAGCATTGTATGTGGTTACTGGGGATCGAACTCAGGACCTTGCACTTGAGAGGCACGCGTTGGAACCACTGAGCTAAATCTCTGGCCCTTTTTTTCTTTTTTTTTTGAGATGAAGTCTTGCTAAATTACTGAGCACCCAGGCTGGGCTCAATCTTGCCTCAGCTTCTCAAAGGGGTGGGATTACAGGTATGTGCCACCATGCCCAGCTTTAGGGAACCCTTTGTAGTATATTTTACTTCCACACCGACATGGAGCAAAGGGAAAATGGGAGATATTCTTGGCTCCTTCCTGGCTTTTGTTTTTTAAAGACTGTGAAATGCTAGTGCTATCTGTGCCTCACCATCCCTATCCCTGAGCCCCGTGGAAGGGCCCCTCTCCTCTTCTGCCCCAGGCCCGTACCGGTCTCTACCTCTGCCTGCCCCTCATAATACCAGAGCTCTTAGGCAGCTACTAGCCGTGGCATTTCTCCTTTCTACTGTTTCCTATGAATCTCCACAAGAGAATCTCTGAAATAGGGAGAAAGGAAAAAGAGAATCCCACTTCTGTCCTCTGTTCCAAGGGGTTGTCACTTTGCTGGAAGCAGGAGCAAACCCAGAGTAACTCGGCATCAGTTTGGGACAGTGCTGGGGAACGGGGTTAATAAGGCTTTCAAGCCCAGTCAGGCCATATGAGTCAATATCTGTTGAATTGGCTGAACAGATAGCACTTGTTGGGCATTTACTAAATTTTGAGCTTTTAACTTGGACTTGGGAAGAGGCCAAGAGCTGAGCTGGGAGGAAAGAGGGAGCTCAAGATTGAGAAAAGGCCAGAAGGGAAAGAGGGGAGAGAATTAGTAGGGTCTGTCCTCAGAAATTTTCCTGGCTGTTTTTCTTTCTCTAAACTCTCCTGGGCCAGGAAAATTAAAGGGACAGAGCAGTCTCTTTACTACTCTTTACTTTCTCTGTCCATTTACCTTGTTAGAGGTTTTCCCACCTTGTAAATGGGACTTCTCTTTCTGTACATGTGGAGGAAAGGGGAGAAATATCATTGTTGACTCAAGCTTTACAGGGCATTTTGTTTGTGTCTTCTCATGTGATCTGCCTAACAATTCTGAGAGAGACAGGATTATCCCCATTTGGTTGGAAAGGAAGCTGAAACTGGAGGGAAACATAAGTTGTAGGCCGGTAGGGGCCTCAAAGTGCTGGGATTACAGGTACATGCCACCAAGCCATGAAAAGTACAGGCCACCATGAAAAGTCCAGTGCTAGAGATCCATATCTTTTTTTTTTTTTTTTGAGACAGGGTCTCACTTTGTAGTTCAGGCTGGCCCTGAGCTCACTATGTAGCCCAGGCAAGCCTCAAACTCAGCAATCCTACTGCCTCTGCCTCCCGATTGCTGGGATTATAGGCGTGAGCCACCACACCCAGCACTGTGGTATGTGGTATTGATTGCTGGTGGGTGTGAGTCTCCATGCCCAGCATTATATGTGGTTACTGGATCAAACTCAGGACCTTGCACTTGCAAGGCAGGGGCCGGAACCACTGAGCTAACCCTCCGGCCCCAGATTCGTATCTTTACTTCAGGAAAGGGTGGCTCCCTCTGCTGGTTTGGCTGGGTTGGCTCCTGGAATTCTCATTAAAATCAGTGGGTAGATTTTCGATGTTCTATAGATTATTAAGTACATTATTAATCATTAAGTATATTATTGTTAAAAGCAGATACCAACATACTACATACTATTGGGTCTTTCTCTGAGCTGCTTCTTATAAACCCACACTGTAAGAAAAAAAGAGGTTTATGCCAGGTGTGGTGGCTCACGCCTATAATCCCAGCACTCGGGAGGCAGAGGCAGGAGGACTGCTGTGAGTTCAAGGCCAGCCTGAACCTCAAAGCAAGATCCTATCTCAAATAAAAAGAAAAAGAAAAAAAGAGGCTGAAGAATGACCCCTTTCTAGGGGGATAAACCAGTTGCCCAAGGGTCTGGGTGGGCAGAGGGCCCTGTGTCCATTTCATTTTGAAACTAGGGTTTGCAGAGCAAGAGCCAAGTACCAGGAGGTGGCCTGAGTCCAGGCTCAGCCTTGGCATGAGGAGGGGACTGAATCACAATGATCAGCCACCTGGAGACACCTCCCTATCGCTTTGCTTAACAGTGGCCAGAAACACAAATATACAATTTCTTGCTCTTCTTCACCTTTTTCTTTCCTCTCATAAGCTCTCAAGAGCTGTTTTTAGGGCCAGCCAGTGTGGTACAGCAGAGGCGGAAGGGTCATAAGGTCAAGGCCAGCCTGCTTTTTTCCTCAGTAGAAGCAAGATCTCTAGAACTCGTTTAAAAAAATAAACAACAACTCCATATTTGGTATCCTCTTCCTTTTACTCTTCTCCTTTACCTTCTTCTCTGTTGTTTTGTTCTTCCTCTTTTCAAAACCTCTTGTTAGTCGTGTCTTTTCTGAAACCCTATTGATATTTCAGTGTAGAGAGACCAAAAAAAATTAATAAAACCAGGCAAGGGTTGGAGGTAAAAATACAAGAAAAGAGCAGTCAGAACTACCTCTCCCCACATGGGCAGATCTAAGGGCCCTCATTTCTATCACCCCAGTCCATCAGTTTCCCCCCAACCAAAGCAGATAAGTTCAGCAGAAGGAAAAAAAAATCCCCTTGTCTGATAAACAGCACGTAAATGGGCCTGCTGCATGGAAAGGTTAAACCACAGTCTGGGCCGTGGGCTCTGAGGTCCTTGGGTGGGGCCTGCCTGCCTGCCTGCCAGGGACAGTCCCCTACGAAGTCACGCATCCTCATTCCCTTTGAGCAGCAGCTTGATCACCTAGGAGCCCACACCTGCGCAGTGTAATCTGGGAGTCCTTTACTCTGGAGTCCCTCCCTCACACTGCACATTGTCCCTCTTCCCTGCGCGTGGGTTCATCTGTCCACCATTCAAAAAGTTCAAGAAGGGAAGAGAAGCAGAATTCAACTTAGCACTATCCTTTCCTCCCCTGTGAGTGTTCATTTGCTTCTGGATGAGCCTGCAGAGCTGGGGCACAGAACGCAGTGACTCTGATGCTGTCTCTCCTCTACAGTCTCCTCCCCCACGGTGGGCAAGCCCTACAAGTGCAACTACTGTGGCCGGAGCTACAAGCAGCAGAGTACCCTGGAGGAGCACAAGGAGCGCTGCCACAACTACCTACAGAGTCTCAGCACTGAAGCCCAAGCGCTAGCTGGGCAACCAGGTGGGGCTGTGGGCAGCACCGTGGGCCCCTTGAGGAAAAGAGGGCCCGAGGAAGTGCAGGGCGAGCTGATTCCGGCCCCTCCTCCCACAGGGGGACGCAGCATGGGGAACAGGGTAGAGTTACCCCCAGTAAATCTACCAATCACCTCATCCTACACACCCCAACTGGTACAGAGCAGAGCCCCTTGGTGCCATCAGAAGATCCAGAGGGGAGGAAGTTTGGGACTGTGTCCTCAGACTCCTGGGAGAGGGCCTGCAAGGAATACAGATATGAAATTGTCCCTAAATGGGTCTGGAACCTTGTTGGGATGAGCTTCCACTAGGCCGGAGCCCGGTTTCCCTGCCAGTAGTAGTAGGTGGACTCTTCCTTGGCTCCAAAGGCTACTGGGCCTGAGCTGGTCCTACTCAGCTGCTACTACCTGTCCCGCCTCCCTCCACCAGGAGATGAGATCCGCGACCTGGAGATGGTGCCGGACTCCATGCTGCACTCGACCTCTGACCGGCCGACTTTCATCGATCGCCTGGCCAACAGCCTCACCAAGCGCAAGCGCTCCACGCCCCAGAAGTTTGTCGGTGAGAGTGAAGTCAGCTTGAAGCCCCAGCCCAGACAAGTCTAAGCTCTGTTTGCTAAGGCCAGAGAGTTCAGCCTTTCTTTAGGGAAAGAAAGCAGCTTGGAGGTTTCTGGTGCTTAGAACCCACCCTGGAGGGAGGCGAGCAAATGGAACAAGCCATCGCTAGGGACCCTCGTCAGGAGTTGTAAGAGGAGCAGGTCAGAGCTCAGGCTCTCCCCAGTTTTGAGAATAGCCAGGACTTCGGTCTGTGTGGGCCTTTAGAACCAGGAAGAAGTAAGCATGGGTTCTCCTAGCCGTTGGTTAGGACTTGGAGCTTCATGGAGACTGAGTCCTCCAGGGTTACAACATGGAGTCAGGGAGCAGCCACACAGAGGACCTGACCTAGGGACAGTTAATGAGGTAATGAGTAATGTTAGGAAAGGTGGGGGGTGCAACTCCATGGGAGGGCATGTGCTTAGCATATGTGAGGCTCTGGGTTCGATCCCCAGCATCAATAATAATAACAGAGCCAGGTGTCCTGCCTCACCCCTAAAATCCTAGTACTCAGGAGGCTGAGGCAGGACTGCTGTGAGTTTGAGGCAAATCTAAAGTATATGCTGAGTTTAAGACCCGCCCCCAAGCTACACGGCAAGACCTGTAATAGTTACTATCATTATTATTATTATTAAACATAGCAGCACATGCCTATAATTTAGCAGCTTGGGAGGTCGAGGCGGGAGGATGGCCATTTTGAGGCCAGCCTGGCAACTTCGCAAGATCCTATCTCAAAATAAAATAATAATGGGCTGGGCTGGAGGGTTAGCTCAGTGGTTCCGGTGCCTGCCTTACAAGCCCAAGGTTGTGAGTTCGATCCCAGTGACCACATACAATGCTGGGTGTGAAGACTCACACCCACCAGCCATCAATACCACATACCACAGTGACAGGCATGGTGGCTCATGCCTGTCATCCCAGCACTCGGGAGGCAGAGACAGGAGGATTGCTGAGTTCGCGGTGGCTTGCCTGGGCACCATAGTGAGCTCAGGGCCTGCCTAAACTACAAAGCAAGACCCTGTCTCAAAAAAAAAAAAAAGGGCTGGGAATTTAGCTCAAGTGGTACCACAACAACACTGGACGCACAAGGGCCCAAGTTCAACCCTTGGTACCGCAAAAAATAAAAAATAAATAATAAATAATAATAATACACCCAGTAGAATTTAGGAGCATTCTGAACTCTTCACACCCGGCCCTGCTGAGACTCCTTCTCCACAGGTGAAAAGCAGATGCGCTTCAGCCTGTCGGACCTCCCCTACGATGTGAACTCAGCTGGCTACGAAAAGGATGTGGACTTGGTGGCCCACCACGGGCTGGAGCCTGGCTTTGGGGGTTCCCTGGCCTTCGTGGGTGCGGAACATCTGCGTCCCCTCCGCCTTCCACCTACCAACTGCATCTCGGAGCTCACGCCTGTCATCAGTTCTGTCTACACCCAGATGCAGCCCCTCCCCGGCCGACTGGAGCTTCCGGGGTCCCGAGAAGCAGGTGAAGGGCCCGAGGACCTAGGGGACGGAGGTCCCCTCCTCTACCGCACCCGAGGCTCCCTGACCGACCCAGGGGCGTCCCCCAGCAACGGCTGCCAGGACTCCACAGACACAGAGAGCAACCACGAAGACCGGGTGGGGGGGGTGGTGCCCCTCCCTCAGGGTCCCCCACCCCAGCCACCCCCCACCATAGTGGTGGGCCGGCACAGTCCTGCCTATGCCAAAGAGGACCCCAAGCCACAGGAGGGCTTGCTGCGGGGCACCCCGGGCCCCTCCAAGGAAGTGCTTCGAGTGGTGGGCGAGAGCGGTGAGCCCGTGAAAGCCTTCAAGTGTGAACACTGCCGCATCCTCTTCCTGGACCACGTCATGTTCACCATCCACATGGGCTGCCACGGCTTCAGAGACCCTTTTGAGTGCAACATCTGTGGTTACCACAGCCAAGACCGGTACGAATTCTCTTCCCACATCGTCCGGGGGGAGCATAAGGTAGGCTAGCGGCCTCTCCCCTGCGCCTCGCCTGCCACTCTACTGCCCCCTCCGCGTGTCCAGCTCTGTCCCCGCGGCTGGCCACGTGGCCTCACATGTGACCCCAACTACGTTAGGCATTGTGACGAAACAGGTCTTTTATGTTCCTCCTTTTCTCCTTTTCTCTCACCCCAGCACACTGAGTTATTTATTAGTTGGTTTTTCTTTTGCCTTTTTTCCTCTCGGCGGTCCCTAGCAGCTCCCCTCACTCTCTTCCCCTCAGCTTCCTTCTATACTAGGCCTGATTTGTTTGCTCTCCTTGATCCGCCATTCCCCGACAGCCCCAGGGGTCAGAAGCTTCTCTTCAGAGGAAGAGACTCTGTGCTTCTTGCTTTAATCCTTGACATTCACTTTATCCGACCCTTCGGTTTGGATGCTGATACCTCCCAGGAGCCCCACCTCAGCTCTGTGGCATTATGTCTCCTCTCTGGGACCCTTCAACCTGGTACTATCCATACCTCTCGTGCCCTCTCACTGTAGGCAGCTTGCACTCTTCTTGGATGGGGAATCTCCTCTGTCGGAAGCAGGAGGAGCTGAAGAAATTCTCCCTGGGCCCTGTGGGACTGAGCGTCCTCTTGAGCTCCCCGAAGCCCACCTTTAGGGTCTCCCTCCGGATGTGGCACAGCTCTTCCCTCTGCCCGCCTCCCCCTCCCCACCACTCTAGCCTCTTCAGCTGGCCACTTGACTCAGTGCCCCATTTTGTCCTCTCAGGGGCCAGGGCTGGGTCTGCAACCCTCTGTCTCCGACAGGCCGGGAGCCTCAGGTGCCAAGTGGGGGTCAGGGCATGGGAAGGGGTGAATCAGATCTCTGTCCTGCACTTCCCGAACTTCTTCACTCTCGTGACCTTCCTGGGCTCTCGGGGACTCCTCAGGCCCCGGCCTGTGACAAACTGGTGGGTGGCTCTGCCCCTCCCATGATGCCTTCTCCTCTCCCTTGCAAGAGTCACCCACTCGTTCCTGGACTTCTGGACCCTGTTTTCACCATCAGTGGCAGGAAGAAAAGGGTGTCTCTTTCTCTCTTTCAGTATAACCAAAAATGATCCCAGGAGGAGCAGGCTCTGTGCCCCTCACCCACCCACCCTGCCCTCCTCCGCTGCCTCCCCAGTCAGCCCCAGCCCAGGGCAGGAGGGCCCTTGCCCGCTGCTGCAGAGCCCCTGGCTCTCTGCTAGCTGTGGATTCTATCTGGAAAACCCAGGACTCCTGAGAGGGGAGGAGGTGGCACAGCTCCACTGCCAGCGGAGGCCTCTTTCCACAGAGTTCCTGCCTGCGGCCACAGCCATCCCACTCTCTCTTCCTCGAGATTCAAACCAAAGGCTGTTTTTCTATGTTTAAAGAAAAAACAAAAACCAAACACAACACCTCACAAGTCAGAACTCTTGGTCCTTCTCTCTCTCTTCTCTTCCCTCCCCTTCCATCTCTTCTCACATGTCCTTCCTCATCGGACCTTTTGCCTCTCCTACTTTTCTCACTCCCGATCAGGGATATTTGGGGCTAAGGATCAGACCCTGGGGTTGGGGCTCTTCAGGGTTCTGGGAAGAGTCCACCTCCCCCTGTCCCAGGGAAGGACCTCACTGTCTCCTCTTCCACCCTTCCCCCACTCCATGGTTTCCCCAAGAGAACCAGACTGGCAAGGAGAGGCCGCCTAGGGTGACTGTTCCTCCTTGATAGTGTAGCAATAAACAGGTGCTGCCAAGGGCAGAGGACGGGGAGTCAAGTCTGAGGGGAGCGGGCCCTCACAGAGGGATGAGTTTGCTCAACAGCACCCTGGGCCCTCACTGCTGCCCCGGCTGTTGTCGGCTGTTGGCAGAGCTGAGATGGTATCTGGGCTTCTCCTGAACTGCTCTGGTTTCTGAGCCCCTTCCCCTTAGACCCACTCCTTCCACTTCTGCGTCTGCTGTGTTTTTGATGATACCTCATAAGGACCTGTCCCCCTTGTGGGGTATCAGAGCCTTAGGGTGCCCTCTCCCTCCTCTATTCAGCCTTGGCACCTGTAACCTCCCGGAACATGAAGGACTGTGCTCTGAGGCGACTCTGTGCCCGTGAGAGCAGAGACTGGAAGGGCAAGACCAGGTGCTAGGGAGGGAGAAGGGGCGTCCTGTCTCTCTCCAGACCACCACCGCACTTTAACCAGGGTCTTAGGTACAAAATCCTACTCTCAGAGCCTTCCAGCTCTGGAACCTCAAACATCCTTCTGCTCTCTCCCAGCTCCTTTTTGCATAAAAAAAGAAAAAATTAAAGAAAACACACACACACACACACACACACACACACACACACACACACACTGAAACCCATGCGGAGAAAAGAGGTGTTTCCTTTTATATTGCTATTCAAAATCAACATCACAAAAAAATAAAATAAAAAAAGCATTTCTAAAAAAACACTTTTCAGACTTTTGTTTTTCTGTGTCAGTGTCCAAGCTGCGGGTGGGTTTTGTAATACTTCTGGCAGCTTCTTTCCTTGTGTACATAATATATATATAGATATATTTTTAATCAGAAGTTATGAAGAACAAAAAGAAAAAATACATAAAACACAGAAGCAAGTGCAATACCACCTCTCTTCTTCCTCTCCCAGGGTTTCCTTTGTAGCCTGTTTGGTGTTTCCTTTGGCCCTGGCCCCTTCACCTTCCCCCTTTCTCTGGTCCCTCTGTTTTTTTTTTTAAGTTTTTCTCCTGTCTTAAGGGGAGTTAAACTAGCTTTTGAGACTTACTGCAAAGCATTTTGTATATGTAATATATTGTAAGTAAATATTTGTGTAACGGAGATATACTACTGTAAGTTTTGTACTGTACTGGCTGAAAGTCTGTTATAAATAAACATGAGTAATTTAACACCCCTGGTTGTTTTTGCAGACTTCCTTTGCCTAGCTTTTCTACGGAGAGGGAGGGGCCTCCTTGCAGCTCGTTGTACCAACTAAGCAGTTTAGGAGGTAAGCAAGTCTAAGACGGAGGGAGAGGAAATCAGACATGTGTGCCCGGGTTGTTGGTGCAGAAGAGCAGAATGTTCAGTTTAATATGGCGCTAAGAACTGAACCCAGGGCCTGGTTCATGCTAAGCAAGTGTTCTACTGCTGAGCCATACTGCAAGCCTCATGGGCATCAAACATCCGTTGAGTACCTGCCTATGCAAACACAATCCTGGGGAAGACACAAGTAATAATAGCAGGAACGATGACGATAAACTCTACCACTTGATCACCTCAGAGTAGCAAGTATGGTACCAACCCTTTATCCAATTGGAGAAACACTTATAAAGGAATGGCAGTTGTTGGTAAAGAAAACTCCAAGGGATAAAAGAACTTGTCCAAAATCTCTCAATAAACCAGAATTTGAGGGCAGAAGTGTTTAACCTCAAAGGCTGCCCATCCCTTCATTGCAAGGGAAAGCAGTGAAACCTACAGGCTATAAAAATCCAGACAGTGGGCAGAGATTTAGCTCAGTGGTTCCAGTGCCTGCCTAGCCTGCCTAGCAAACCCAAGGCCCCTGGTTCAATCCCCAGTAACCACATACAATAATACCAGGCATGGTGGCTCAGGTCCACCAGCAATCAGTACCACATACCACAGTGCCATGCGTGGTGACTCATGGCTATAATCCCAACACTCGGGAGGCAGAGGCAGGAGGATTGCTGAGTTCGAGGCTTGCCTGGGCTATATAGTGAGTTCAGGGCCAGCCTGAACTACAAAGCAATACCCTGTCTCAAAAAAAATTAAAAAATCGTGTAGTGTAAAAATATCTTGTACTAGTGTTGGGTAATCTTGAAGAAGTTCTTCATAAACTCTACTCCTCAGTTTTTATTCTGGTACTAGGGATTGAACCTAGGGCTTCACTCATAGCTAAAGCTAGTGTTCTACTGCCAAGCCACATCCACTCCGTTTTGAGACACCATCTCATCATGTAGTTCAGGATGGTCTTGATCTCATTATGTAGCCTAGGCTAGCCTTGATGTCTCAGTGATCCTCCTGCCTTAGTCTCTTGAGTTCTGGGATTACCATGTACACTACCCTGCCCTGCCCAGCCCTTTTCATTTTCTCTTATTTACCTATCTACTTTTTTGTTATTGGGGATTGAATTATGGGCCTAGTACATACTAGGCAAGTGGTGACTACCAATGAACTATGTAATCAGTCTTTTGTTTGTTTGTTTTGAGACAGGATCTCTCTTTGTAATTCAGGCTGGCCCTGAATTCTTTTTTTTTAATTGAATTCTTTATTGGTACAATTTATATACATCTCAAAATCACATATAACATTGGGAAATTTGTACCAGTATATGCCACAAGTTAATTCTCATTTTTACCCATATCCCTAC
>PVIC010021797.1:0-28121 GCA_004025085.1 Thryonomys swinderianus
AAAAAAAAAAAAAAAAAAAAATTGGACAAGGGACCAGGGATGTAGCTCAGTGGTGTCACCGCCTGCCTGGCAAGTGCAAAGTTCTGAGTTCAATCATTGGTTCTGCAAAAAAAAAGAAAAATTGTACGTGTAGTTGGATACTGGAGTCTAACATTCTGAGGAAAGGTCTAGATAAAAGATTAAGATTTGGAGCTGGGTATGCTGATGAATGCCTGTAATGCCAGAACTAAGGAAGCTGAGGCAGGAAGATCACTGAGTCCAAGGCCACCCTGGGCTGTATAGTTCAAGGCCAGTGTAAACTTCATAGCAAGACTTTGTCTCAAAAAACAACAAAAATGACTTGGGAGTCATTGGCACCTGGGTGAAAGTGGAAACCTGGACTATCTGAGGTCATCATGTACAGGTTGTAGCACAGAGTTGTGGACCCAGGGTGGATATTATCAAAAGTAACCAAAGATGATAACTTCAAATCCTTTGTACCTGCTAAATAGGATGGGATCCAAGCATTGTATGCTCTTCTCTTGGAAAGCCCCCAATTTACCAGTATAGCCTTGTCTTGAGTTTTTCTTATCAGAAAAGTTGTATAAACATCCTAAAGAAGAGAGTCATCACACTTTTCTTTTGAGAGGAAGGAGGCAGCCCGTGGTCCTTTCACCCTGTCAAAGATTTCTTCCTCTACTTTTAGTACGTGGAGAATAACAAGAATGCAGACAATGATTGGTTCCGACTGGAGTCCAACAAGGAAGGGACCCGGTAAGCAGACTCTCCTGGGAGGTATAGGGTGAGAGTCTTACTTGGCTCAAGCAGTTTGGTTTCCCAAAACCCACTGCCAAAGCTGCTGTACGCTATGTTAGATGTCTCTACTTCCACACTTGAAAATTCCCCAATTCCTGTCCCAGCCATCTCTTAGGGTGGTGGTCTAAGTCACTGAATGTGAGAGGAATGGACAGTCAGACTAAGGTTGGGTCTTTATTACAGGTGGTTTGGGAAATGCTGGTACATCCACGACCTCCTCAAATACGAATTTGACATCGAGTTTGACGTGAGTGTGTTGGAGGGGGTAATACGGATGTTAATAGTAGGGGAGAGATTAGGTGATTGTTACAGGGCAACTTTTTTTGTATGTGTGATGTGGGGATTGAACTCAGGACCTTCACAATGAGCAACCTCCTCAGCTGCCTTCTTTATTTTTAATTTTGAGACAAGGTCTTGCTAAGTTGCCTAAGTTGCTCAGAAAGCCAAGAAAAGAAAAGCAAACTTTAAAAATGGGAGGGGGATGTTGAGGCTTGAAGCAAAAAAATTATGGTCACTAATTTCCATATCCAGAATCCTGCTATGCATGCCGCTTGAGGAGCTGGCTGAACATTTTAGTTCAACCAAGAAATCTGTATGATTGACTAGTTTAATTCTTCTTTCTCCTGATTCTTCATTAAGGCTTTGTGATTCTTCCAGATTCCTATCACGTATCCCACTACTGCTCCAGAGATTGCAGTGCCTGAGTTGGATGGAAAAACAGCAAAGATGTACAGGTAGGACTGAACAGGAGATGGGAAGGAACCAAAGAAGCCCAACAGGAGGAACTCGAGAAGCAGATTTTTCCAGAATCTGCTATCTTCCCTCTGCCAAGCATGGGCTAAATTCTTAACTGACTTTGTGTTCCCGGAGGCTGCTGTGCCACATGGTAAACTGCACATCAACACACTCCTCTTGTTTCTTGCATAGGGGTGGCAAAATATGCTTGACTGATCACTTCAAACCTTTGTGGGCCAGGAATGTGCCCAAGTTTGGACTAGCTCATCTCATGGCCCTGGGGGTAAGTTTAGTATATTGGGTAATTTGGGGTGGGGGAAGGGCTGAGCAGTATCAGCAAAGTACCTGGGAATGGACAAGGACGCCAATAAGAATGTTGTCCTTTCAGCACGTTCCCTACAGTCTCTCCAGAGGTGGAACCAATGGAACGAGGGTCATTGACTCCGCGATAGTAGTCTCATGGGGTCCCTTTTGCATTGCAGCTGGGTCCATGGCTGGCAGTGGAAATTCCTGATCTGATTCAGAAGGGTGTGATCCAGCACAAAGAGAAATGCAAGCAATGAAGGCTCAAGCCGAGATGGGATAGAGGGACCCTGATGACCATGTTCCTGTTTTCTTGGGTGTCGCTGTTGTTGCTCCTCTGACTCACCCTCCACCCCTGGTTATTGCTAAGTAGCAGCCACAGGCATTGCCGGGAGAGAAACCAGCCACACATAATGTCAGAATTTCTACATTAAGTTATACAGGAAGAGGAAAGACTTGGGCTATGGGAAAGCAAGAGGCAATTTTTATCCTCTGCCCAGAAAGGACAATGGAGGCCTTGAGGTGAAAATGAGTACAGAGCCCTTTTGGTTTCTAGAGCTAATCCATCAATAAAAGTTGCTTCCTATTTGCCTGTGGTTTTCGTTGGTAGCTTTGTTTTTGTATTGTTTTGTTTTGTTTGAAATGGTCTCTGTGTAGTTCAGGCTGATCTGAACACACTATTGTAGCCCAGGCTGGCCTTTGAACTTGTAGTGATCCTAGTACCTCAGCCTCCTGAGTGCTGAGTTTACAAAAGTGGGCCACCACTCCAGTCTCATTGGTGGTTTTTAACGGGATGAACAAGCTAAAAGTGGAGGCACATGAGCAGCTATACTAGACAGAGAAAGAAACAAGATATCAGGAGTAGAGAATAAAAGAGGTTTACTCTCCCTGGTGCTGAGATCTGTCTTTGTCCTTTAGCAGTGAAGCATGTTTTTGTCCTGTTGCTTGAATCTGCATGGAACTTGAGGAATAGTTTTACAGGCCCAGCATTCCCTGCCTTCCAGGATCTTCTCTGTATCCAGAGTGCTAGATGCTTCTTCACTGACCTGCAGGCTGGACCCACGCCTGCAGCTTGCTAAACTGGCACAATGCCTGACCGGGGAGGATATGTGCTGCAAACCTCGTGACCATTTTGCAACTGTCAGCTCCACATCCGCGTGTGCCACAGCATGGGTGACTGGAGCTACACCTTAAGGACTCCAGCTACGGTTTCTAGACCACTCTGGCCCAGGCTGGGAACTAGCGGTTCTAAAGTTGGCTTCGTTTCCATGGTGTCGGCCGCGGAGCCGTGGGGGCGGGCTCACGCAAGCGCCTAAGAGGCTAGTGGAGGCCGCTGAGTGGGTGCGCAGGCGCCTTGAGAGACATTGAAGCCGGTAGCCGGTGGCCGGGCGGGACCAACAAAGATGGCGGCGGCCCTTGCGGCGGGAGCGACCCGGGCAACAGCTGCGGTTAAAGCTGCAGCCTGGCCCGCAGGGGGACTCCACGGGGGGAGGAGGGGGTGGCCCTGAGCTGGAGCCTGGCCCCAGCTGGCCTCCCCCGCTGCCGCAACGGGGGACAGGTATGAGCTGGGGGATCATGGTGGGGTGGGGGCAGGGAGCCGAGGGAAGACTGCTCCAGACCCCAGAGAACGTTCTGCACAAAGGCAGAGGCTCCCGGGGACCGGGTGCGGCCTGGGAGAACTGGGCTAGAGGGACAGCATTCCGGGACTGCAGGGAATACACCGCCGGACCTTGTAGCCAATCAGCGGCCTCGGCCTTTCTGCCCTCGAGGGGGGCGGACCCGGGTAAAGCCCTGCTGTGGTGCGAAGGGTGCAGAGATTAGGGGTCTCCAGCCCTAACTATTGCCCACAGAGCTCCAGTCTATGTCGGAGCTCGGAGATGGGGGAGGGAACGGGTTGCAAATCAACCATTCAGTCTGCTGCTTCTGCGGCCCGGAGGAGCAGGGGTTTGGAGATGGAGTGCTGTGGTTTGGGTTGTTATGTTTGCCTCCACGCTCCCATTTGACCAGATGTTCAGAGTGCATCCCACTTGACTAGCCAGGAATGAGGGGGACTCTTGTTAAGAGTTTACACCTCGCAAAGACAATTGAGATTGAGGCTGAGAGGCTTTCCAGTAGAGCTGTACTCTTTAGGGGCCAGGTGGGATACAGAAAGGGTCAAAGTCTGAGCTGCTTAGTCATTTAATCATTTGTTCACTCAAGGAATACTATTTTCTTTGTGACAAACGCCGTGCTGGGTACTGGGGTACAACGGATTTGATAGACGTGATTCTTATCCTCAGAGCTCAGAGAAGATTATATGGTGGTCTAGCTTCTTAAGTTTCCTCCATAACTCAAATATTGACCCTCGCTTCTCCTCCCAGGTCCAGGCTGCGGTGTCCACAATGCCACAGGCTTCTGAGCACCGCCTGGGCCGGACCCGAGAGCCACCTGTTAATGTCCAGCCCCGAGTGGGATCCAAGCTACCATTCGCTCCCCGAGCCCGCAGCAAGGAGCGCCGCAACCCAGCTCCTGGGCCAAACCCCATGTTTCGACCTCTGCCTCCCCGGCCGGGTCCACCTGATGAACGGCTCAAGAAACTGGAGCTTGGACGGGGACGGACTTCAGGCCCTCGTTCCAGAGGACCCCTTCGGGCAGATCATGGGGTTCCTCTACCTGGCTCACCACCCCCAGCCGTGGCTCTGCCTCTCCCATCCCGGACCAACCTAGCCCGTTCTAAGTCTGTGAGCAGTGGGGACTTGCGTCCCATGGGCATTGCCTTGGGAGGGCACCGAGGTGCCGGAGAGCTGGGGGCTGCACTAAGCCGCTTGGCACTCCGGCCTGAGCCACCTACTTTGAGACGCAGCACTTCTCTCCGCCGTCTTGGGGGCTTTCCTGGACCCCCCACCCTGCTCAGCATACGGACAGAGCCCCCTACTTCCCATGGCTCCTTCCACATGATATCTGCCCGGCCCTCTGAGCCTTTCTACTCTGAGGACAAGATGGTGAGGACTTGCCAGCATATGTGGCCTTCCAGCCTCATGCTCCTCTGTGTCTCTAGCTTTCTTGCCATCAATTGGCTGTTTTTCCCCTTTTCCCAAAATTCCTTTCTCAACCCCTCATTGACAGCGGTAGACTCTTTCTTCTCCCTTAATTCTGGGGCCTTTTAGACCCTTCTCTTGGTTGTCTGGGACTCCAAAGCATGGTGTACCATTTCATTCCCCAGGGAATCAACCCAACTATTTAGAATTCTTCTTAAGAGTCCCCAGGCTTTTCCTTTCCCTGACTGCACCTTCTCTCCCGGGACTCTGTCTAGGTCTAATTAATCTCTGGAGTTGAAGAGGGGCGGGATCAGCACATCTGAGCTAATGTGGTTGCCCATTTCCCGAGCTAAGTGAGCTCGGCTGCTTGCAGTTAGAGCCAGCAGGAAAGGGTGCAGGAAGGGCCACGGGGGCGGGAAGGGGCTTTGGGGGCAGCAAGGTGGGCGTGGGGAGCAGCTGGGCAACCATGCCAGTACTCGGGGAGTTGCCTCAGGAGCTGCAACGCCGACTAGCTTGGCAGAGGAGCAAGTGGGGAATAGGAGGGTCAGCCGTGGCTGAGTCTGTGATGCAGTCAGCTGTGATGGGCTTACTGCTCATGACCAGCGAGGTAGGGAGACCAGTGAGGGAAAGAGGGCAGAGGCTGGGCATGAATGGGCTAGGGGACGCCATGGGCAGCACGCTGCCGCAAGAGTTCAGTGTCGGGTAAGATGGAGGGGAAGCAACTGACTACTCTGACCTTCCAGGCTCATCACACACTGCTTCTGGGCTCTGGTCACGTTGGCCTCCGAAATCTGGGAAACACAGTAAGAGCCATTCTGCTGTCCTTCCTCTCTAAACAGATGTGAAATGATGCTGGGGGTGGGGAGAAGCTGTGCATTTGGGAAAAGCATGGAGAGAGTGCTGAAGCGCTCCCAAGGCTGCAGGGCTTCAGTGTGGAGAGGTGGTAACAGCAGTGTCCCTGCTGTCCCCCCAGTGCTTCCTGAACGCTGTGCTGCAGTGCCTGAGCAGCACTCGGCCTCTTCGGGACTTCTGTCTTCGAAGGGACTTCCGGCAAGAGGTGCCTGGAGGGGGCCGAGCCCAAGAGCTCACTGAAGGTTGGGTAACAATTACAGTTCCCTTTTCTCCAGCTGCAACCCCCCCCCCCCCGCACGAATCTGTCTGCCAGCGCGTATGGTCCCCAAGCCTTCAGTTTGACAGTTCTAACCACTTTCCCAGTGCCTTCTTTCCTAGACTTTGTTTTTTGTTTACCCTCTGAACCTTCTCTTGCTCGCCTCTTTGAGACATTAATTTTTGTTTCCCTCCTCACTCCCGCCCCAACAGCCTTTGCAGATGTGATCGGTGCCCTGTGGCACCCTGACTCCTGTGAAGCTGTGAATCCTACGCGATTCCGAGCTGTCTTCCAGAAATACGTTCCCTCCTTCTCTGGATACAGGTGGGAGAGCCGGAGGTGTAAGGTTTCTCCCTGGCTGTATCTGGGTTGGCCCAGCAGAGCCCCTGCAGCACTGCTCTGAGCCCGGACGCGCACTCCTCTAGGAAGTAGGGATCCATGTCTGGGCAGAGGATAGTCTCTGTGGACTGGGAGGGGGTCAGCTGCTCATATTCTCTGTCTGGCTGTAGCCAGCAGGATGCCCAAGAGTTCCTGAAGCTCCTTATGGAGCGGCTACATCTTGAAATTAACCGACGAGGCCGCAGGGCTCCACCCATCCTGGCCAATGGTCCAGTTCCCTCTCCACCCCGCCGAGGAGGGGCTCTGCTAGAAGAACCTGAGTTAAGGTAAGGGTCGCTTCCTCTCCCCAGTAGTCAGTGTGCACGTTCATCTTTCATGGAACTGAGCTAGTTAAAACGAGAGGAAACCCATTAGCATAAAAAATGGTTTGAGAAGCAGTGTGGAAGTGAAAGGAAGGAAGGAGGAGGAGGAGGAGGGAAGCTGATAGATACAGATGGAGACGGAAGAAGACAGTGCTAGATAATGTTACCAAATGGAGGGAGGAGGGGATAATGAATTTACAGCAAAGTACATAAAAAGGGCTTGAAGCCAGGTGGAGGAAAATACCATGTTCTTCTCTTGTATACATTCATTTCTCTTCCTCTTACTTTGGATTCCCCCAGAAAGTTCTCTGAAGCATTACTCCTTAACTAGAAATGTAGGGAAGGATGTTGGGTATGGTGGCACAGGCCTGTAATCCTAGCACTCAGGAGGCTGAGGCAGGAGGGTCACCTCAAGTTGAAAACCAGCATGGGCTACATAGTGAGTTCAAGGCCAGTCTGGACTACAGAGCAAGACCTCGTCTCAAAAAAAAAATAAAACAATTGAAATTTAGGGAAGGAGCTGGGGTGTGGGAACAGAATACAGGGCTCTTTAGATCACTTCAGCAGCGTTGGGGGGTACTCAATGTTTCTGGTGTCTCACGGGTACCCCCCCCCAACTTCCCTTGATCTATGGTAGTGATGATGACCGAGCCAACCTAATGTGGAAGCGTTACCTGGAGCGGGAGGACAGCAAGATTGTGGGTATGGAATGGGACAGAGCAAGGGGGGAAGGGGCCGAGGGGAAGCAACTGACGCCATCAAGGGCGTGGGAACAAGACTGGATGATGTGAATTGATGTAAAGGTTGTTAGGTGTGTTAGTAGTGTGAAAGGAAGGTCAAGCAAAGGGGTGGTAAGAGAGAGGATTCCAAAGAAGTATCTCAGGCATCCAGCAGTGACTTCTGTTCATTTACTTCTGTCTAGATCTGTTTGTGGGCCAGTTGAAAAGCTGTCTCAAGTGCCAGGCCTGTGGGTATCGCTCCACGACCTTCGAGGTTTTTTGTGACCTGTCCCTGCCCATCCCCAAGGTGGGACTCCAGAAGATTCCAGGGGTGGATGGAACACAGGTTCTGTGACCCAACCCTATTTACCCCTAGAATGTGGTCGGGAACCCTGTGGGTCTCTAGAGCAGAATTGAAACCCCGATTAATAAGAGTTGCAAAAGGAAATTCAGAACACACTGACCTTTATTTCCTCTTTCCCTCCCAGAAAGGATTTGCTGGGGGCAAGGTGTCTCTGCGGGATTGTTTCAGCCTTTTCACCAAGGAAGAAGAGCTAGAATCAGAGAATGCGCCAGTATGTAGAGGTTCACAAGGGATGTATAACAGTTGGAGGGGGCGAGGGGCATATGGATAAAAAGGGATGCATGCTGCCTTTGAATGTGAAAGCTCAGTTATATGTCTGGGTTTATGCCAGATATATGCCGTTACTCACAGGGCAAAGGGTTATGGCTCAAAAGATGCAGGAGTACTGGGGAGTGTACTAAATTTGTAGGCGGACTGGAATGTCAGAAAAGCCAGCTGAGATGGCGCACATTAACTTCATACTGTTTGCCATTTGTTCAGGTGTGTGATCGATGTCGGCAGAAAACACGAAGTACCAAAAAGTTGACCGTACAAAGATTCCCTCGAATCCTCGTGCTCCATATCCTGGTCCTTAAATTCTGTTTTTTTTTTTTTTTGAGACAGGCTCTCACTTTCAGGCTGGCCCTGAGCTCACTATGTAGCCCAGGCAAGCCTTGAACGCACAGCAACCCTCCTGCCTCTGCCTCCCAAGTGCTGGGATGACAGGCGTAAGCTACCATGCCCAACTCTGTGGGATCAACTAGGGACCTGGTGCTTGTGAGGCAGGTGCTGGAACCACTGAGCTAAATATCTGGCCTGTGCTCCTTAAATTCTTATTCCTCTTAAGCTTCTCCCGTACATTCTCTTTCCTTACTTTCCACAATTGCAGGGGTTTGGGAGTTGATTTTTCCTTTGGAAAAGCCTACCAGCCCACCCTTCCCTGCCATTTCCCAGTATGGGTTGGGGGAAGGGAAGGGACAGCATTTAGGACTGCAGTTCCTCTTAAACACCCTCCATTTCCCAAATGCTCCTTAACTAGGACTTAGATCTGAATCGATTTTCCACCTCTCGAGGCTCCATCAAGAAAAGTTCAGTAGGTGTAGATTTCCCGTTGCAGCGACTGAGCCTAGGGGACTTTGCCAGTGACAAAGCCGGTGAGTCCGGTAAGGAGGGTCCTAAAGTGCTTCAGGAGGGTCCACGGTCCTGAAGGTAGAACTTGATCATCTCTAACCCAACAGGAAGCCCTGTATACCAGCTGTATGCCCTTTGCAACCATTCGGGCAGTGTCCACTATGGCCACTATACAGCCCTGTGCCGGTGCCAGACTGGTTGGCATGTGTACAATGACTCTCGGTGAGAACAGTCTCCTATTCAGCTCCTTTCCTATTCCCACTGCAACCCTAAAAATATATTACCCCTCAGGGAAACCCTGGGTGGCAGAGTGCTTGGTGAGAGGTGGGTGGTCTCCCCTTAAGTCTTCCTGAGGGCTCTGACCTTGTTTTGTGGGGAGGAGGGAATGTATAGTAATGACTACAACTCCTTCTCCATCTTCCTTCTTCCTAGTGTCTCCCCTGTCAGTGAAAATCAGGTGGCATCCAGTGAGGGCTACGTGCTGTTCTACCAACTAATGCAGGAGTCATCCCGGTGCCTGTGACACTCCCATTTAAGTCTTGGCACCTGTGAAACCCTTTCAACACCCTTAAGCCCCTAGGCTCCCCATTTACCTCAGAGACGTCTATTTTTGTGTCTTTTTAATCGGGGAGGGGGGAGGGGTGGTTGTAGCTCCCATTATTTTTTTTATTAAAAAGTACACTTCTACGTGGAGGCTCCCTTGTCTCCCACCCGCGTGTACAGAACTCACCAGACCCTTGACCATGTACAGCCCCCAGTACCTCACTTTTTGTGAATAAATTTAATAAGAAAAAGTGATGCTTATTTGTGTTTGTACTTAAGGGGTTGCAGATAACAAAACATGTCAATGGTAAGCCTTCCTGGGACCCAGTTCCGCCTCTGAGCAGGTGGGGGCGCTCTCGGGGCCGGGTGAGAAGGGTCTCGAATGCCCAGAATCGAGGTGTGTGTCGAGTAGTTAAGAAAGGAAGGCAAATCTTGTGGGAGGCCTGAAACTAGAGTGCAGGCACTGGGCGATGGGTTTTGCCGAATTTGGTGGCTGCCCCGCGAGAGCGACGCACCCGAAACTCGTGTTGATAAACACTGGCTACGTTGCCCGGCGGCCCCAGCTCCCGTAGGCCCTTCCTGTTGCTAACATCAAGGAGCTGTTTATGGAGCAGCCTCCCCGTAGACTGGCCCCCCAGCGTCCCTACCTACTTTTCCTAACGCCAAAGCTCACGGGGCCCACCCTCCAGGGTTCTCACCCTAGCTGGGGCTGGGAAGCTTGAGCTGGGGAATGTTAACTCCGGGACTCTCCGGTCGACCCCGAGGGCGGTGCCAGACGCAGCAACTCACAGCGATGCAGCACCGAACGGGTTAACCTCCAGGCTCTCGGATCTGATTTTCTACTGCTGCCGTCGCTCCGCCTCAAGGCGTCACTGCCAATTCCGTACTCTCATTGGTAAATACGGGGCGGGGGGGGAACTTCCAGGACTCAACCAATCCAAAGGCAGAAGAGAGGAAATCGGACACACGCCGCCAGAATAGACTGGACGGAGAGTCAGAGGGACCGAAAGGGTTGGGGGCGGGGGTAGCGGACTCGAAGTGCCGTACTTAATTAACTGAGCGAGAAGCAGGAACCGGAGCCCCTCAAAACTCTGGTTTCCAGCCCGCCGGCAGTGGCCTGCCAAAGCAGATAACGTGGGTGTGGCCCTTATCGGAACGCGACGGGATCAGCCGAGGGAGGTCTTAGGACCTTTCCTTCCCTCTATCCCTCATCTCTTGCTTCTCGCTCTCTGTTGGATGAGTCCCTTCACTGGGTGAAGACTTCGCCGGTCCACCCGCCCATTCACTCGCGTGCGGTAACTTTCCTCTCATCAGTAAGTGGCCTCGGGTCACGCGGAACTGCGAGGTCTCTGGAGCCTCGAGGTCTGAGGTCTGCCTGTCAGTATCGCCCCTTTCCCCAGGCTTCCGATGGGCCGTACAGTGGTCGTGCTGGGCGGAGGCATCAGCGGCTTGGCCGCCAGTTACTATCTGAGCAGAGCTCCCTGCCCCCCTAAGGTGAGTACCCCACCTACTCCCGAGGCAACTGCGTGGAGTACCCTTACCTTCCCAGTAAAAGTTAGATGCTTTATGACTCTGGGACACAACCCCAGCCCAACTCGAGCCTCAACTACTGTTGGTACTGCAGCATCTCCCTCTTGTCTACAGGTGGTCCTGGTGGAGGGCAGCAAGCGTCTGGGAGGCTGGATCCGCTCGATTCGAGGGCCGGATGGGGCAATCTTTGAACTTGGACCTCGGGGAATTCGCCCAGCTGGAGCCTTGGGAGCTCAGACTTTGCTCCTGGTGAGAGGCTGGTGGGATGTGTAAAAGAAATGATGAAGGAGGCTTTCACTAAATGAGATTGAATTGGTGGGTCAGATCTTTCATTAATTTCTGCTCTCTCTGAGGGGATGTGGAGAGCAGATTTCTGAGCTTGGCTTGGACTCGGAAGTGTTGCCTGTCCGGGGAGACCATCCGGCCGCCCGGAACAGGTTCCTATATGTGGGTGGTGCGCTACATCTCCTACCCACTGGCCTCAGGTAACACCATCTCTCCTGCACTGCGCATCCTTCTGCTTTGGCCCCATCCTCACACCCCTCCCACCTAGTTATCCCCTATCTGTCAGCCCTTTCAGTACAGGGGACCAGTGAATGGAAATCACGTCTTGGAGCTGGGAGGGTAAATCAGGCACTCCCTCTTCACTGTACCTTCCTCCATGCAGGGGGCTCCTTCGCACTTCACCCCCCTTCTCCAAACCTCTGTTTTGGGCTGGACTGAGGGACTTGACCAAACCCCGAGGGAAAGAACCTGACGAAACTGTGCACAGCTTTACCCAGCGCCGCCTTGGACCTGAGGTGACACTGCTCAGAGGCCTGAAGGCTCTTCCCTCCTAAAACAGTGCAAAGCTCCAGACACCACCCCAGGGCTTCTTTTGTGTTACTAAGGAATCCCCTCCCCTCTTCTTGCCCCGGTAGTCTCCAGAACTCACTGGAGGGGCTGAGTGCCCTCGCTTCCTTCCCATCCTTCTGTTACAGTGGGCATGTGCGCAACTCACCCTCTCCCCACCTTGCCGCCCACCAAGCAGGGGTGGTGGAAATTCACTAGCGTGGCTTATTCCTTGGCCTCTCATTCCCAGTCTTGCCCTTAAGGTGGCGTCTCTAGCCATGGACAGTCTCTGTCGTGGAGTGTTTGCAGGGAACAGCCGTGAGCTCAGCGTCAGGTCCTGCTTTCCCAGTCTCTTCCAAGCTGAGCAGAACCATCGTTCTATAATCCTGGGGCTGCTGCTGGGGGCAGGTAAGGGGATTGGTTCAAAGGGTGAAGATATTAGGGACTGCCAACGTGAGGGACTGGTGCAAAAGGCACACGTTTGATGGTCCCTTTTTGCTTCTTTCACCACAGGGCGGAAGCCACAGCCAGACTCAGCACTTATCCGCCAGGCTCGAGCTGAGCGTTGGACCCAGTGGTCACTCCGCGGAGGACTGGAGATGTTGCCCCAGGCCCTTGACAGCCACCTGACAAGTAGTGGAGTTCACGTTCTCAGAGGCCAGCCCGTCTGTGGGCTCAGCCTCCAGGCTGAAGGGCACTGGAAGGTAGGGGAACCCTCTGGAGTATAATGAACCTGTGTCAATGTTTTTATCTTTGTCCGAGAGGTTCAACCAGACCAGGGTTGATAGAACAGGAGTTACTCATTGTTTGCCTTAGAAGCTCTTCAGACAAAGGCTCCCCCAGGGTTCCAGCTCTTTTTTGCAGACCTTCCTCAAAGACTCCTTTGATGCAAGTCTGTGGATAGAAGTAGTGCTTGTAAGTGGCTCAGGGATGGAGAAAGGACAATCCAGTGTCACTGAATGCTTCAGAGCAGCCACAGTGGCATCTGGCCCACTTCCCAGAGCATATAGAGGAGTGATCTTTGTGAGGGTGACAGTCACTCAGTGTCTTCATCCTGGGTCAGCACCCAGCCTTTCGTGCCACTTGAGTGCCTGGGATACTTGAAAGTGAGGCAGCAGAATTCTCAGCCTACCCATGAGATTCATCATCACAGTGTCTCTCAAATGTTCTCATCCTCTCAGGTCTCTCTACGGGACAGCAGTCTGGAAGCCAGCCACATTATCAGTGCCCTTCCAGCTTCAGGTAATGAGGTAGCCCCCTCCCGCTCCCCAACAAGCAGGAAGCAATAGCTGTACCCGCCTGGCCCGCAGGACCACACCCAGCCCCTACACCAGTCAGCCCCACGGGAGTCCAGTCCCAAAGACAGCCAGTACTTGTGGCAGGGATGCTTCCTGAATTGAGCCTCTGTCTGATGTCCAGAGCTCAGCAAGCTGCTCCCTGCTGAGGCTGCGCCTCTGGCCCACATCCTGAGCACCATCTGCGCCGTGTCTGTAGCGGTGGTGAACCTGCAGTACCGCGGAGCCCATCTGCCTATCCAGGTGTGACAAAGAGCAGAAGGGGAATTGTGACCCTCAGCTGGAGCCCTTCCCTTCCGGACCTATCAGCTTCTTCCTTTGCAGGGATTTGGACATTTGCTGCCATCCTCGGAAGACCCAGTTGTACTGGGAATTGTGTACGACTCAGTTGCTTTCCCTGAGCAGGACGGAAGCTCTGCCAGCCTCAGAGTGACTGTGAGAGGGGACAGCTTTGTGTAGTGGGGTTTCCAAAGTCCAAAGGCTGTGCTCGAGTGTAGGCAAGGCCAGGCCAGTCAGTGCTGGATTCTCTCCGTAGGTGATGTTGGGAGGTTCCTGGTTACACACACTGGAAGCTAGTGGCCATGCCCTATCTCAGGAGCTGTTCCTGCAGCGGGCACAGGAAGCAGTTGCCACGCAATTAGGACTGAAGAAGCAACCAAGTCACAGCTTGGTCCATCTACACAAGGTGAGTTGGGGCCAAACCCATCAGTCCCCGTTGTGGGTCTGGAAGGCAAGGATTGATACATTTGTCCTCCTCTGTCAGCCATAACTTGGAAAATCGGTAGTAAACTTCTTTCTGCCTCCTCTGCTCTCTCCCCAGAACTGCATCCCCCAATACACACTAGGTCACTGGCAAAAACTGGGTAAGAATGGAAAGCCACTGAGCTGAGGAGGGCTGAGAAAGTGAGACCCCAGCAACAAAATGCCTTTCACCTTTTCTTTCCAGAGTCAGCTCTGCAGTTCCTGGCTGCTCAGAGGCTGCCCCTGACTCTGGCCGGAGCCTCTTACGATGGGGTTGCCGTCAATGACTGTATAGAGAGTGGACGCCAGGCAGCAGCCCGTGTCCTGGGCACAGAGGCTCACACCTGATCCCCAGCTCCTGCTCATGGAAATAAAAGTTGCTGGAGCTTAACCTGGTATGGCTCTTCTGTCACCTGTGGGCAGTGATAGCAGGGACATGGAAAGGTAAAGCGTGTCTAGGATGCAGAAAGCAGGAGCAAAGGCGAGACAAAGTCCTTTATTAGAAAATATATCAAAATCGCAGCCCCTAAGCCTGGGCCAGGAAAGGGAGCTCTCCAGCACTGGCAGGAAGTACCCAGGGAAGGTTTCCTTCACCACACAGCTTCCTGGGAACCATAAATAGAATAAATATTCACAGAGGTCCCAGGAGAAGCCAGATTACTCTTGGAAGAGAGTGATCTCCACGGAGGAGGAAGGGGCTTGGGGTCCAGCCCTGCTCCTACCCCAGGGGCAGGGGGTTCCCACGAGCCGTCACATAAAATCATGACATCAATGATTCACATTCATAAGGCCTGGCAGGTGACCCTTGAAAAAGTGATCCCCCAGGCCTAAGGAGCCCAGCTCCAGCCCAGCAGCGCAGCGAGGCTCCTGCCCCCAATACAGCACTGAAGTTCCGTCCCCCACGTCCCTCTAAGAGCATGAGGAGCTGAGGGCGGGAAGAATACAACCCCCTGATTCAGTTTCATGATTGAGGTGGGTTTGGAGGAGTCAGTGTGAACCACGGTGGGCCGTGTGGTTGGCAGTAGGCAGAGGGCCAGGCCTAGCTGGCGGCCGGCGCTGCAGCATCTCTTGACGGAAGGCCTGGGAAGAGCCAGGTGGGTAATGGGGACCAGAGGGAGCCCGGGGACCCCGAGGGTCAGTCCCAATGTCCGCCGTGACATTGGTATAGAGAGGACCCAGCTCTCGAGCCAGCAGTCGGTATGTCAGTGAGTTCATCCCATCTTGTGTCCAGGAATTCTGGGTGCGGACCAGGAGGTCAAATCTGAGGGTGAAAAGTCAGACACTAAGGCACTGAAGGAGCAGTGAGGAACCCAGGTAGCCTTGGGAGTTTCCCAGCTAGTGATTTCGAGCCCTGAGAATCCAGTGACGATTTCCAAGCAGTCCTCCCTGCCTACCTGTGGGGATTTTCCTCATTCCCCTTGTCTCCGCGGTGCTTTACCATCTTGTAGTGCCCCACAGATGTAGGGGGCCGAGAGATCTTCATCCCAGCCAGGCGCACCCTGTGGGAGAAGTGGGAGGAGCAAAGCTGCTGACAGTGAACAGGAACAGAAGCCGGCAGGGAAGGGGCTGGATGTGTCTGGAAACAAAGGTCAATTTTCTCTTGTTTTTCAGCACTGGGGATGAAACACAGGGCCTCATGGATTGGAGGCAAGTCCTCTATCACTGAGCTACAGCCTCAGGCACAAAGGGCAGTTCTTACTAGTTAGATAGAAAAAGGGCCAAGTCCAGGAGGAAGAGAGAAAGCCCAACAGAAAGAAGGAAATGGCTGAAGAGAATGTGAAAGCTGGATGTATCCAAATCCATGGGGCCCAGTGCAGGTGGCACATGGGACCTTTAAGAAGTTGGCAAAGGTGGGTTTGAATCTCCTGACTTTTTTTCCTAAATGGGCTCCAGGAGCTGCCCTTGCAGTTTGGGAGGGACAAGGAAAGAGGCCATTTTGCCCAAACTGTACAAAATTCTATGAACCCAAACTCAGCTGTGTGTGAGTGTGTATGCACACATGCACATACTGGAAATAAAACCCAGGGCTTTGTGAATGCTAAATACATGCTCTATCACTAAGCTATACCTCTAACTCAGCAATTCTTATCCCCCCCCACCTTTTTTTTCAGTATGGGGAATTGAACTCAGGCCCACATCCTTGCTAGGCAGGTACGGAGCCACTAAGCTACATCCCCAGCCCTCTTTTGTTATTGTTTTGTTTGTTTCAGATGAAGCCTCACAATGTTAGCCTTGAACTCCTGCCTCAGCCTCCCAAGTGCTGAGATTACGGGTGTGCGTCCCTACGCCTGGCCCTAGCCCAGCAATTCTTATTTGAAGTGGTAGCTGGACTACCCCTTCTTCTCTCCCCCTGCCTCTGTATGTTATGAAAGGAGTAGAAATGGCTAATCAGATCTCAATTCTCACACACGGACACAAGAAATAGAGTTAGCCTGGGAAGGAATTAAAAGAATACATACATTTTGAATTTTCTGGTACTTTGCAAAATACACATAGGATGAGAATTCACGTAAATGTCACACCAGAGGACACAAGGAGGAGGGGAGGAATGAGCCCAACATACCAAGCCCAAATATTCACACCAGACATTAAACTGGGTCAGCTGAGGCTGGAGGTCAGAATGTTTCACATGCTGCTAAAAAAAAATGAGTTGGCATCATGCCCAATGGCACAGGCCTTTCCTGAGTGATTCTAGGCCCCATGGAGCAGGTCCCTTCTCCCCCATCTCCATAGGAAGTGGTCTGGATGCAAGCCCAGCAGAAAGCAGGACTAAACTGTCTGCAGGCCCCTTTCCAGCTCTGGAATCCTGTGAGAATATTTCCTATTGATCTTATCTGCTCTCCTAGGAATATAACTAACCGCACTTAGAAAACAGAAAGATGACAGAATGGGCAGCATGCAAGCAATGCCTGACCTGGGTAGACTGAAGACCTGACTCAGTACAGGACCAGAAAACTAAAGATTAGACTCGGAAAGCTATGGCCAAGGATGGTCTTAAAGGCTCGGGTGAGGAGGGTGGTGGTGGCAGGAAGTCTAACCTGGTAGCAATGTCGTCATCCTCACCGCCCCAGCCCCAGTACTCGTTGGGGAAGCCATTCATCTTCAGGTACTGGTCAGGAGTGAGCGCTGAGACGCCCCCAAAGTACTGGGGATATGGGAGGCTAGGGAGAGAAAGATCCATGTATTATACAAGCCTTCTGGAGAAACATCCCAACCCACAATCCCCTCAACTGCTGGTTCATCTCCCTGTTGCCTGACACCCTTCCACGCCTTCTACCTGTATCCAAACTTGTTCATGGCAACAGCAACATGGCGGGGTCCCCGGGGGTCACACACATAGAGATTGTGGTCATTTTCTGGCAGGAGATCCACATCATGTAAGAATAGGCAGTCCCACTCTTCATCACGCAGGGCCTCCCGCACCCCAACATTTAGCAGCTTTGCCCGGTTAAATGTTCCATTGCCTGCCTGGAAGATAGTGGGAGACCAGGTTATATGACAAGCAGCATGAAGAAGAGGGCGATGAAATGCAGAAGGGTTAACAGAGAAATCTAAGTAGGATGCAGGGCACGAGAATGAAGGGAAAGATAAAGTATCTTTTTCATTTAATCATTCAACAATTTTTTAAAAAAAATTTTGTATAGCAGTACGTGCCCAATATTTAGGTACAGGTTAGCATTTCATCCTGATAATAGCTGTGTGGAACAGGTGATTGTATTTATTACCTATTTCTCTCTCTCTCTCCCTCTCTCTCTCTCTCTCTCTCTCTCCCTCTCTCATATTTTGTTTTTTGAGATGGTCTCACTAAGTAGTTTAGGCTTGCCTTGAACTCATAACTCACTATGCAGCCCAGGCTGGCCTTGAATTCAGGTGATTCTCCTGCCTCAGCTTCCTGAGTGCTGGGATTATAGGCATGCACCACCATGCCTGGCTTGTTTATTTCATTTTAGAGTATTCAGTGTCTTGCTCGAAGTTATGCACATCACAAATTGCAGAACTAAATAGAGCTTTAACCTCCATCTTCCCAATTCAAATATGCATAAGCTATTTAAAAAAGGAAAAATCAAGAAACAGTATAGGACAAAAGGAGTACCCTACACAGAATAATGAGAATATAGACTGACAAGTTCAGAAGAACGTGGCTAGGTGCTTCTCTGGGAACATTAGACGAGGAGAATAGCATATACACGAGGCTTCCTTACATAAGACAGTCAGTAGGTTGGTAGCAGGTACCTGGTGGATGACATAGATGCCGTAAGCAAGCTGCTGGCGCTGCAGAAAGGGGTGCAGGTGGTAGAGCAGCAGGCGCAGGTGGTGCTCCCGGGCACGATGGGGCACAATGATGGCTGTCCGGGAGCGGGGCTCACACCCTGCAGGGCGGTAGCGGCCCCCAGGCTCTACCCGGGGATTCCGCTCCACAATCTCTGCGAGTGTTGGCACAGGGCTAAAGGACACTGACACAGGACCCACTGTTGGGAGAGAATGGTTAGTTCAAGAGTTGGAGAGACAAGAAGGCAAGAATGAGCACCAGGGCCTGGGAATAGCTCTGGCGCGGGCCCTTTGATTCTGGGTTCAGTTTCCCCCAGACCTCACTCAGAAATCTCAGATCATGGGTTTCCCTCTGTTGCTGTACAAAGCCTGGAAGGTACAGATTCCTACCTACCTTGCCTTTTTTTCTTCTTCTTTTTCTTTTTTTTTTTTTTTTTGGTAGTATGGGGAATGCCCTCAGTGCCTTGTGCTTCCAAGGTAGGTGCAGTACCACTAAGCTAAATCCCCAGGCCCAAGCCTGCCTTCTTTTTGGGTTCTACAACTTCGTTCAGACCCACAGAATTTAAAGCTGCAGGTGGGGGTAGAAAAGAACAAGGTACCAACTAATTAAACCAGGACTCATCTACTAGGAAAATAATTCCTAGCCTGGGGCAGAAAGCCCATAAACAGGCAGACAATGGAAAGCTGGGACTCAACACCGATGCCTGGTCTGCGCTCTGAATTCAGAGTCCCCTCTGCCTCCACTTGAGCCCACCTTCAGAGGACCTGAATCTCCTACTACTCCACGTCTGCACCAGGCCTCTCACCCCCACCCCACCTTGTCCCTTCCTTCGCCTCCTTCTTCCTTTTGCACTCACCTAAGAGAGGAGACCGTTCTGGACAATAGGGCAGACTCTGAGGAGCTGGAGGAGCCCCTGGGGCTGCAGGGCCCCCGGGCAGGTGGCTGAGGTTACTGTAGACGTCTCGAGGGTGGGAGTAGTCAAACGTTGGCCCCTGATCCCGGCCAAATAGGGCACTAAGGCTTCGGAATCCCCCTAGTGACAGGTACATCATGACGGCCAGCTGGGAGCCCACAAGCAGGGCCAGCGTGCAGGGCCGCTCCAGCAGCCTCCGCAGCATCCTGAGGTGAGGTCTGGGGAAGGAGAGACGGGAGTTCTGGGAGCAGGCAGGAAGAGAGCGAACCAGCAGGAAGACAAGGGGATAGGGGGAAGGTGGCGCCAGGGGCAAAGAGGAAAAACACGTATAGAACAAAGTCACAGAAAGGAGCACACAGGTGTACAGTCACGCAAGGAAAAGAAACAGAATGTAACCACCAACAGCCCCACCACCTGTCATTTCCAGCCCAAGTTTCGTTCTACCCCCAACCACTTCCACCATCTACTCTCAGTCCCCTCCCCCAAGAACACTTACATCATTCACGTCCGGAGTCCCCATCAGAAGTCTCTGGAGGGCGCCCCCCCCCCCAGTTTTAGAGGAAAAGAGACTCACTCAGAATCAAGCTGTCTTCTTCTTCTTCCCAATCATGGGGGGTCCAGGGGGTCCCGGGGGTGCAGAGATGTGAGGCATTATCTAAAATTGGAAATGCCCCAGAGGATAGAAAAAGGCTCCATCCAGCTCTCCACCAGAGAATCTGGGACCAGTTGGAGCAGAAGCGGTCGAAGATATCCAGACGCCTGCATGGGCAGAGATGGGGAGCAGGGTGAAGCCGGCTTCCCAGGAAAAGTGGGGCGGGTAGCACAGGCCACTGGCCTTTCTCCCAGGCTCACTCCCCAAAGTGATCGTACAGATAGTCAAGTCTGGACTCACTCTGTTGCTCCCACCGTAACAAAACGGATTTGTTTGGGGAGTGGGGACGTGGCAACTACCGGAGATATCGCTGTCTCCACACTGAAAACCCGTTCAAGGAGCGACACGGTCTGAACAGGGCCATGGAGTGGCCTCCGGAGCACCCAGGGAACTAGGAAACAGGGTCCTCGCGTTCTTCCCCTGTCAGGGCTCCAGCTCGCAGGTGCAGGGGTGGGTGCACCCGAGCGGGCGGGGTGGGGTCCCCACCTCTGCACCCTTCCCTCCCGGCTGGTGACCGGTCACTGGGCAGAGGCGGCCGGGTACCTGGCGGGCTCACCTGGAGGGGCGTGGCCAGCGCGCGCCCGAGGGTTAGAATCCCGTCCTTCCCGAGCACGCCCACCTCACCCCCATCTCCTCCCGCTTTGGCCCTCCTGGGCTACTGGAAGCCCCCGCCGCCCCTGGCCACACTTCTCCGTGAGATCCTGGCCCTGCTCGAGCTCGTCTCCAGCCTTTATGCAACACTTACTCTCTAGACCGCGCAAACCTTCCTCCGAGGCCTCTTGCTTTCTCTCCGCGGTCCTGATCTTGCGTACCTGGCCTCAGCTTCCCGGCGTCACCACCACCCCGACAGCCGGGCATGCTTCGCCGCAGCCATCTTGGAAGCGGGCACCACGGGGCGGGCCCTCGCGTCACGGGGCGGGGCCGCCGGGCTCCCAGTTTGGAGGATCCGACCGGCAGCGGTGCAAGATCCTAACGGGACTCCGTTTCTCACTCCTTAAATCTCTAAAGGCAGCAGCACACGCCTTTCATTTCCACCGGGCAGAACGGCCGGTTTCTGGTGCGATCGATGACTTCCCTATCATCAGGTGCAGGCTGAGTCTTCTCCAGTGTATCAATGGCGCCCCCTGCAGCCTGGTGCTACCTAGTGTCAACATTGTTTCTAGCTGAGGCTACAACGTTGCAGGCTGCTGTAGCGCATTTTTTGTATCTTCCTATATCCGCCAGGCCTTGAAATAGAAGCAGTTAATAAAGTAACGAAACATCGAATGTGTAGGAAAAAAAAAGGCGGCGTCTGCTTTAATGTAAAAATGTGTTTCTCTAGGCACTGGAGTAAAATGCGCGCTGTATTTCTGAAAAATAAGTTTATTCCCTAGCATATTGTGTTTCTCAGACGCAAAGGTGCTCGCTGAGGGAACAATAAGAGACTTGAAGTACTCATTGTGTCTGCCTCAAAAAGCTCCTGGTCTTCTGTGTGTATGGGAGGAAGAGGGGATGTAAACAGTAGTATGATAAATATGATAACGCAGAAATGATGCCTCATTCACAAGTAGGAATTCCGGAAAGGCTTTCCAGAAATAGTGCTGGGTAATGGGATTTATCTACATCCTGCTTTGTTTTCAGGGGAGTTAATTTACAACTCCGTATAGGTAAATGATCTGCGTGCGATTGTCTTGTCTAGTAGAGATTCAACTAACCACCTACTCCCCTCTTGTGGAAAAGAAGCAGGTTTTGCCTCCATTTTCTTAATTGCGTTGTGGGCCCGATCTGTGAGTCTATTCTCTAGATTTTCTCCTGTACCAGTTATAACATGTGCCAATTTCTTCATGAATTTAATATAATGAATGTGTTCATTTTTATGTGACTATTGAAGATCGTCCCCTTAAACTTTGGACAAGCTTCTCTGAGTCCTCTTGTAATTAGGTCTTATCTTTCGGCCATACCTTGGGCCTGCCTAGCCAGTTTTAGCAAGCATCCTGCCAAACCAGAAGAGTGAAAGAACCCCCCTCCCAGATATACTTGATACCTATCTTCACCTATCTTCAGAAAGGAACTTAGGTTGGTTTACTAGAAACTCCTCTTCCCTCGATGTCAATTTTCCTTCCATACACTGGCTCTTATTCTGCCTATAAATTCCCACTTGTCCTTGTTGTATTAAATTTTTTGTGTGTTGCAGTTCAGGGTGGCCTTGAACTCCCTGTATAGCCCAGGCTGGCCTTGAGTTCACAGCAATCCTCCTGCCTCAGCCTCCCAAGCCAAATACTAGGAGTACAGATATGAACTATGACAACTGGCATAGAATTTGATATCCATCTTCCCCATACACCCTGCTTCCCTTACTGGGGTGATCCTTTTACCTCTTAACATAGTCTCTCTCTCTCTCTCTCTCTCTCTCTCCCTTTCTTTCTTTCTTTCTTTCTTTCTTTCTTTCTTTCTTTCTTTCTTTCTTTCTTTCTTTCTTTCTTTCTTTCTTTCTCACTCGCATGTGTATGTGCTCTTTTGTTTCTACAAACAAAGGGTCTCACTGTATAGTTCAGACTGTCCTTGAACTGTGTAGCCCAGAATGGCCTAATTCTCCTGTCTTAGCGTGCTGGAATTACAGACATGTGCCACCAGCTGTCTTTACTGTCTTAACACCTGTCAGTCTAGTAGTTTTTCTTCAGCATGATGAGGCTCATACTTTTTCCCTCTTTCTGAAAATTATCCAAGTTCCAGGCAGAGAAAACCATAAGGGCAAAAATCTGAAAATGAGGACGAAAGGAGGGCATTTGGGAAATTAAAATCAGTTCCTTCAGGCTAGACAGGCACATGAAGGGAAAACTGGGATGTGAGACTGGAGATGAGGAGGGGCAAGATCGTGAAAGATTCGCACACCATTTTAACAGTGACTGGAGCTAAGGATGTAGCGGGGGCAACAAGGCCTGGGTTGGACACTGAGGGAGAAACGAGTTTTATCTCAAGGACAAGAAGAAGGAATTGAAATATTCTAAACAGAGAGCAGAATGGTCTGAAGTTCGGTACATGGGGAGCATTACTGAAGTGGTCAAGACCAGAATCAGGAAGGCTATTCAGGGTTATGACAAGAATTCCTGTGTGAGATCCTCACCTGGAATGACAGGTGTTGTCTCTAGTGTGGGAGGCAGCTCCCCGGTACCACGTGAGGACCCTGGCCAAAGGGGTGGTGGGAGGGGAGGAGGAGCTGGCCATCCAGAGAAGGACTGATTACTCCCAAACTCCTCTTTGTTTCTTGCCAAGTCCTGAAAACTTTATCTTTGGAGGAACTGGAAGGACACGAAGTTGAAGAAGGGGCAGCACATTTCCAAATACTTCATTACTGTTATTTTTTTTTAACATGATGTCTTTTCCTTGTTATAAAAGAAGTGCATGTTGATTGACTATTTGGTAAATGGAGAAAAGTAAGAAGGAAATTATGATGTGAAGGCAAGCAAAAGTACTGTGGCTGCCGGACGTGGTGGCTCACGCCTGTAATCCCAGCACTCGGGAGGCAGAGACAGGCGGATTGCTGAGTTCGCGGCTTGCCAGGGCTACATAGTGAGCTCAGGGCCAGCCTGAACTACAACGTGAGACCCTGTCTCAAAAAGCAAAAAAAAAAAAAAAAAAGTACTGTGGCTATTTGGGTCCATTTCCTTGCAATCTTCTTTTTTTTCCTGCTCTGCATAATCATTTGAATATAACTTCATCATGCTGTGTTTACAGTTTTTATGTTTTACTTTGCTCTTTGATCATGGTTATAAGCATTTTCTTGAGTTGTTGTTTAAAAACAAGAAAAAAGCAAACCCCAGAGCGAGGCAAAGCTTCTGCAACACAAGATGCCATCAGGAGGAGGAGAGGGGGAGACAGTACCTCTGAGAACTTTCAGGAGGCAGACAGGACTCGCCCACTTGTGGAGTAGCAGATGTGAGAGCGGCTTTAAAACCCACTGGCTGTGCGGCTGATCAATACATTCTCTGAGCTTCGCTGATAAGTTGAATCTACTGCCAAATGTTTTGTGATAACAGTGAGTACTATAAGGGCTGGGGATGTAGCTCAGTGGTGCTGTACCTGCCCGGTGAGTGCAAAGTTCTGAGTTCAATTCCTGGTACTGGGGGACAAAAAAATTATACGAGAAGTGCTAGCAACTACTGATTTTCAACACATCTGGATTTTAGGCACAAAATAGTCACACATGTTCGACAAGTGCTCTATTGCCTTTTAATTTTTATTTTGAGACAGTCACTAACTTGCCCAGGATGGCCTCGAATTTCTGATCTTTCTGCCTCAGCCTCCTGAGTAGCTGGGATTACAGGCATAGGCTACCATGCTCAGTAAACCTCTGGGTTTGAATTTGGTTTAGTTTTAGATTTTTTTGCATAGCTGAAGATTTAACCCAGGGTCTTGCACATGCCAGGCAAACCATTAGGTGTCTGAGCTACATTCCCAGCCCAAAGCTCAGGATTTTTGGGGTTTTTTTTTTTTTTTTTTTTTTTGCTTTTTGAGACAGGGTCTCGTGTTGTAGTTCAGGCTGGCCCTGAGCTCACTATGGTGCCCAGGCAAGCTGTCGTGAACTCAGCAATCCTCCTGTCTCCCGAGTGCTGGGATGACAGGCGTGAGCCACCACATCCGGCATTGTGGTATGCGGTGTTGATTGTTGGTGGGCGTGTCTCCACGTCCAGCATTATATGTGGTTACCGGGGATCGAACTCAGGACCTTGCGCTTGCGAGGCAGGAGCCGGAACCACTGAGCTAACCCTCCGGCCCCAGGATTTTTGTTTTTTAAGTTTACTGGAGTAAAAACTGACTTCTACAAATCATTGAAATGTGGTTCTACCAGAGGACCCTCCCTCTGAGCCTCTGTCCCGTTGTGGTGTTTTGCACTTTCAGACCTACTGTGCACTTCCTCCCTGTCTCTCCCATCTGACCACACCCCTACATCTCCTCTTGAGCTCTGTTTTCAAGAAAATTGCCCCCTGGACACATACTCCCTGAATTTACTGTTGCTTGTATCTGCCACATTTCTGAAAACTGAAAGTCTAACCTACTGGTTTCCATCACAACATCCTGCTTTCTATATTTTCAGTAAATCCTGGGGCCCTCGTATTCCAGTCATGACATACAACATAATAGAAGAAACCCACTCTACTATCCACAACTAAATGAAAAAAATGTAAACCTATGCTTTGTTTCCCTGGTAAACATTGGAGGCAGGGGAAGGAAGATGGCAGAATCCCATTTTAATGCATGGTCCAATCTCTTTAAAATCCTTTCTCCCACTTAACATTTTCCATTTCAATGGTAGCTTCTCTCCAAAATACCTCCTTGGAAACTGGTCATGGTAGCACACACCTATAATCCCAGCACTCTGAAAGCTGGGGCAGGAGGATACCCATGAATTTGAAGTCAGTCTGGGCCACACATTGAGTTCAAGCCTGAACTACATAAAGAGACCCCGTGTCAAATAAAACAATGCAAAACAAAAGCATCCCTTACCCCTTACTCCCCACCCGCATAGTTGGTCCAGATCTCTCCCCACTCTGTTCCTTATCTTATCATAGCACCTTCCAGCTTTGGAGTGTTCCCTTGGCTTCACCTTCATATTGCCTAACATGGAAGGGCACTTGGAGCTGACCTAGTAGAAATCCTTCTCCCCTACCTCATCCTATGGGACTCTGTGGGGTCCCTGCAACTTCCTTCTAGAGGGGAGACAGACACCTCCTCCAGGACCACCTCTGCGACCTTATATTCTGTGCCGGGAAATCTTCCGGTCATGGCAACTGTCACACAGGTCTGGAATCTGTCCTACCCGACTATGTCAGTCGCAGAATATAAACTTTTATCATCCCCTGAATATGAGCAGAATGTTTGGCACAAATTCTACAAAAAGCCAGGCACTGTGGTGGATGCTTGAAATCTCAATACCTGGGAAGCTGAGGCAGGACTGTGATTTTGAAGCCAAGCTAGGCTACCTACATCATGAGATTTTGTCTCAAAACAACAACGATGAGACGATGATAACACCAAATGCCCACAAAAATCTCATATTAGATCTCATCTAGCCAGATGTGGTGGCTCATGCCTGTCATCCCAGCACTTGGAAGGCACAGGCAGGAGGATTGCTGAGTTTGAGGCTAACTTGGGCTGCAAAATGAACCACAAAGTGAGAGTCTGTCTCAAAAAAAAAAAAAAGATCTCATCTAGACATTCCTTGGTTCTATGTGAGGATCAGAAGGCAGGCCAAGCAAAAGAAGATTCAAGGGACAGAGAATCAGCACGTATTGCCCACTTACTAGAAGAGAGACTATGCTAAGCATTTACACTGTCATAGTCTTAAATTCTGACAAACTCTCCATAAGGCAGGTGGTCATGTACTCATTTCATAGGTTAGGTAAGTGAAGTTTGCAGAATACAAATGAAGTTCACATCATGAATGTAAATAGTGAGGCTTGGATTCAGTTTGACTTCAAAGTTCCAAATGTTCCATGAGTGTGATGATCACAGTTTACAACCTAACAGTTTATTTATTGAACAAATAAATGGCATAAAAGCAGTCATTCTCAATAAAGGAGATTAAAACAATTAAGATGGCCGGGCATGGTGGCTCACACCTGTAATCCCAGCACTTGGGAGGCAGAGACAGGAGGATTGCTGAGTTCGAGGCTTGCCTGGACTACATAGTGAGCTCAGAGCCAGCCTGAACTGCAAAGCGAGACCCTGTCTCAAAAAAGAAACAAACAAATAAAAAAAAAAAAACAAGATGTTTACTCTTTGACTCAGATTCATTTTCAGGCCATTAAAAACAAAAAAGGGCCAGAGATTCAGCTCAGTGGTTCCGGTGCCTGCCTCCTAAGCGCAAGCACAAAGTCCTGAGTTTGATCCCTGTAACCACATACAACAATGTTGCGCGTGGTGACTCACATGCACCAGCAATCAGTACCACATACCACAGTGCTGGGCATGGTGGCTCATGCCTGTAATCCCAGGACTCAGGAGGCAGAGACAGGAGGATTGCTGAGTTCAAGGCTTGCCTGGGCTCCATAGTGAGTTCAAGGCCAGCCTGAACTACAAAACAAAACCCTGTTTCAAAAAAAAATTTTTTAAAAAGTTTTTGGGCTGGAGATTTAGTTCAGTGGTTCCAGCGCCTGCCTCACAAACTCAAGGTCCCTGGTTCATTGGTAGCCACATACAATAATACCAGGTGTGGTGATTCACAACCAACAGCACTCGGGAGGCAGAGGCAGGAGGATTGCTCAGTTTGAGGTTTGTCTGGGCTTCATAGTGAGCTGAGAGCCAGCCTGAGCTACAAAGCAAGACACAGTCTCAAAAAAAAAAAATTGTTGGCTCTGTAATGCTTATTTGTATCTATGTGATCAAGAGTGTGTTAGTGTATGTTTGTGAAGCTGGATGTGTGTGTAGCATGTGTGTTGCTGTTTATGTGGGTTTGTGGGGCCTGTGGCTGACTGCGAGGGATCCCTAAGTGTACTTCCTCCCATCCCTTGCCTTCCCAAGGCTACTTAAGTACTCTAGGCCCATCCCCATATAAGGTCCTGTCTGGGGAAGATGTTCACTACTGTTACTCCCACACCTCCCCACACCCCCTTCTTTCCGAGCAGTTTTAGAACTGGTGGTTTCCCCGCAGCTGTCTGCTGGTTAGGATGTTGCCAAGGATTCTAACTTCACCCCAGCAACAGTCACTGGGGAAAGCATTCAATTGGATTAGAAACATTTTCTTAGCCAATCAAATGTTAATGTATTGAAATTCGTTTCCTTGCCCCTCCCCTACAAGCGCTAACCAATGAGAGGCTGGTTTTGTCCCTTACTGTTAATATGGCAGTTTAGGAAACAAAATATTGTAGTACCGAATGGGGATTAAATAAATGGACCTAGAGATGGAGAAGTGTAAATGCCCATTGCATTGGTGGTTGGACAAATGCCCAGATTTCCTTTATTCTAACCACAGAAGCAGTGCCTCTCTGGGGTAGAAGGAATTTAAAGAAACTGGCCCTATTCCTTATTGCTGCAGTCTTCATCCCCACCTCAAACACATACTCATGCACAATGCTAAGCAAACTCTGCATGGAATTCTCTAGGGATGAAGTGCTTACTGCCTGGTCAGTCACTGCCTCTCCTTTTTCCACCGCCTCGTTCCTTCTTTTCATCTCTAAGATCAGATAGATACTTGCATGGTTTCAGGGCTGCTGCCCTTGCTGTTATTCCTGTTTCTGTCCCAGCTTGCGTACTCACACCCTCTTAGCTCAGGCGCCTGGCAGAAATAGGGTGGCTGGGGAGAGAGAGGTCACCTGGGCTCCTTCTGGACGTTTTCCTACATCTCCGTAAAAACTTTTCGGACTCCTCACTTTGGGACATTACATAGAGCTCATAACCTGGGCCTGGGAGGGATGGCACGGAAATGATCATTTTAGAAAGGGCTCCGATTTTGCCAGGGGTTGAGTACTGAGTGCCCATCATTTCTTTTTTTTTTTTTTTTTTTTTTTTTTTTTAA
>PVIC010021798.1:0-28158 GCA_004025085.1 Thryonomys swinderianus
TCTTCCAGTGCGTGGCTATCCCCTCCCCATGTATATTGTGCTCATTATCAAGACACTAGCTGGTCCACACATTTACCCTACCCTCTTTACATAAGTACATTTTCTTTCTGCATTTCCTTCAGTGTATACATCATAGACTATCCCTCCTTTCTCTTGCACTTGACTCTAGCTATTTTTCCACGTTTTGTTCTACTTTACTGAAAATTCCACCTGTATTTGGTGCTTCATTTTTTCCCTCCTGTTCTCTCCATCCTGCAATTAACATTGTATCGCCCTCTAGGCCATTAAATCTTCTCATCAGTGACCTTTAAATAATAATAGCTAATGGTCATTTCATCCTTATCTGTGGGCATCACATGCCTCACTTGGAAGAACTTATCACACCCTCTTGTTTGGAACACTCATTTTGCAACATTGGATATGGGAGAGAATATAACGGATCACAGGGGGGTACTTTTGATTTTAATCCTTCATTAATTAAAAAACTTTGCTGTGTAGTACCATGTTATTTTTTTAAAGTTATTTAAATACAGGATGTATTCTTTTTTTTTTTTTTTTTTTTTGAGACAGGATCTCGCTTTGTAGTTCAGGCTGGCTCTGAGCTCACTATGTAGCCCAGGCAAGCCTCGAACTCAGCAATCCTCCTGTCTCTGCCTCCCGAGTGCTGGGATGACAGGCGTGAGCCACCATGCCCGGCACAGGATGTATTCTTGACTAATCAAGGTAATGTATAAATATTGTCTATGTTGTTCTCTATTTCTTCTTTCATTTACTTTTTTGCTTCTGTGAATATTTTTCTAATAAATTCATTGTAATATAGTTAAAAAGTTGCCTCAGAAAACAGAATGAAAGCCAGAGGAAGAGGTAGTGCTGAAACCAAAGAACAGACAACTTCTAATTGTGTCAATGAAGATCAAAGATGCATTTCAGTAAATAAAAGCAGACAATGTTCAGAGTGGAAGCACACTCATGAAATTTTAAAATGAGATGATCAAAATATTAAAATGAATTTATTAGAACAATAGTCACAGAAGCAAAAAAGTAAATGAGAGGAGTGTAGATCAATACAGACAATATTTATATGGCAAATAGCCAAATACTGATTTTATAAAAGAAGTGATGCTTGATACGGCAGAAAATTCTCAATCTGCAATGGGAGTGAGATTCATACTGACAGGTCCGAGTCTGTTTCTAGCTCAGCTTTTTCTCTTAGCCTTTGGGTTTATAAACTGACCCTTCAAGATTCGCCTTCATGTAATACAGCCCACACGGAGCCTCTAATCCCGAGACTAATACTAGTCACGACTCCAGTATTTCTTCTCACAGAAACTAGCAACTCCACTCTTCCAGTAGAAGACTTGGTGCCATCTTTACTTCTCAATTTTCTCTTGAATCTCGTGTCCAAACCACCCATACTTTTATTGGTATTACCTTCAAAATATACCCCAAACACTCATGTCATTTCTCTGCACCTTTTTCAATCTGTCCTGGACCAGAATTCTTAACAGTCTATTCTACCTTCGGGAATAAGGATGATTGTTTAAATCAAGAAAAGACCTAATAACTTTTACAGGACTTACAGGAACTGTTTTCAGTTTTTAAAATATGTCAACATTGGGCCGGAGGATTAGCTTAGTGGTTCCGGTGCCTGCCTTGCAAGTGCAAGGCCCTGAGTTTGATCACCGGTAACCACATACAATGCTGGGTGTGGAGACTCACGCCCACCACCAATCAATACCACATACTACATACCACAGTACTGGGCGTGGTGGCTCATGCCTGTAATCCCAGCATTCGGGAGGCAGAGACAGGAGGATTGCTGAGTTCGAGGCTTGCCTGGACTACATAGTGAGCTAAGAGCCAGCCTGAACTACAAAGCGAGACTCTGTCTCAAAAAAAAAAAAAAAAAAAAGTCAACGTTTTCAAGCCTACAACCCTATCAAGTAGGACTATTAAATGCCTACTTAGTACTGATGAAGAAACTGAAGCACAGTTATTTTACTTGCCCGAGTTACATAACTGAATGTGACAGAGCTGGGATTCGAAAGTGAAAAATAGCCTTTCTACTTCAGCATAAATCTCAGAATAAATCAGCATCACCATGTATCTTTATGGCTTTAAATGACCTGCTATATACACTTTTTAAAAACCCATTTTCTGGGTTCCAGTGAGCATGGTTCCCTTCCCTGTTCTCGAATTTTCGGAGCACATTCTCACCTTTGACCTCTGGTTTATTTCACTTACTGTTTTGTATGCCTGGGGCACTCTACTCCTAATATCCAAGTGGATTTCCCTCTGGCTTTTCTGCTCAGACACTGCAGTATGAGAGCTGACCACCATGTCTAGCATCCTGTCTCCTTCATGAGTCTGTCTCTTTCGGTAGATTGAGATTTCTTTAAAGTATTGATCATCACTTCTTTTATATGTTTTTAAGGATGATAGAGATTTAATTACTAGATACTGGATACCCCAGATAGTGCATAGCACTGAGCAGGAGATTTAGCTGCTTTTTTAGCAGCTTTTTTGTGATGAAGAAAGTAAGAACAGAGGAAGCTCTGTGACGAGATAAGGTCCATCCTTAGCTGTGTCCCTGGTGAAACTATCATCGTGGCTAATAGAATTTATCACCCTGGATCCCCACTTCCTTTCTCGTGCAATTATCTATTGAAAGATGTAATAAATTACAAACTATGGAAGAACTGATATGACTACAAACCTCACTCATAGAAAAATCAAGTTGGTGAGTTTTCAAAAGATGTGATATTTGTGCATGACCCCCGTTCCTGGCAGAGAACTTACAGTGATGTCCAAGATGGTTTTGACTGTCACCGCCTGGGGCAGTGGTACTACTGACCTCTAGCTGGTGCAAAGTATAGATGCTGCCAAACGTCCCAAGGATCACGTTATGAACTCCAAGTATCAAATGCTGAGTTTGAAAAGCCTTAATGGGTAACAAGTGAAGGTGCTCTGTTTTTAGGAGAAAGCATAGGTAAGGGAGAAAAACACAGCTAAAATGGACAAGCTAGAAAACAGGGCTAGTCATCTGGAAAAAAAAAAAAAAAGCAAAAAAGTCCTATTGTCCTGTGGGAACAAAGATTACCCTAGGAGGGCTGATAACAGGAACAGCAACACAGTGGTGGGTGGCATCATTTGTGAACTTGGAAGACAATGACCACAGAAGGGCTGGCGCTTAGCTCAGCTCAGTCTCCTACTACTCTCCCCAGGGCCTGTGGCGATTACGCACGTCCTGGTCCAATTGTTGCTAATTGCAGTAAGGAGCTTGCTCTGTCACTGAGGTGAAGTATCGTCAAGTTTTAGAGGAAATAAACGTACAAGATGCTCCACAAAAGTAATCTCTACTTTTTTTGGCACCCAACTCCATCACACATTGATGAGGCAAGCAGGAAACCTAATGAAAATAATACAAGGAAATCTTCTCATCAACACCCATCCCTAATGTCCCCACCGTCAGGTCACTGTTTTGGCTTCTCTGAGGGAATCTGTACCTGCAGCCAACATAGGAAGCTCTGACTTTAAACAAGGCAAGAAGTAATTTTTACTGCATGGCCCCTATCAATTAAGTGTTGGCAACTCTACCTCAATTAAGAAGTACTGGTCTGTAAATATGTTTGCATGATATCCCAGTGATGGTGAACCTTTAGAGCTTCCAAAGACAATAAACAGCGAGCTGTAGCCCATGTGACATAGGTTTGCCACCACCGTTCCAGCCTTTCTCTCTTATAAACAAACACATACACACACAATTTCTCTCTTATAGACACACACACACACACACACATACAATTTCTCTCTTATAGACAAACACACACACACACACACACAATCACCACTTAAACACATTGGACTTTTTTGTGATGTAGCTGACTGTTTTTCAAAGGAGCATGCACAGAACATTTCTATGAGACCAAAAATCTTTGCACTATTGATGAGAATAGCAATGGAATATAGTTTTTTTCTCTTAACATAGATAAATGACCACTTTTATAACATTATACTTGTTTGGGTTATTATAGAGGATTTAGATGAGAATGACTTTTTACTGTGCCTTTAAGTGTGTGGGTGAAGAAGAGAGTCCTATGACAAAGGAAAACTCTTGGGATATATTTACCGAGGTAAGAGGAGTTGCGTGATGGGCGTGTGATGGTAGAGATGGGGCAGGGCAGGGCAGGATATCCTCTTCATCAAACATTATACATCGCTTTCCTCGTCATTAACATCGCAGAGTCACACAAATTGTCCTGACTCCAATACTTAGAGGACCATAAACCGAACCCACCCTTCCAGGAGGTTCAAAGTAAAATGATTGCACAAGGAAACCTGTAATGTCCTGTCTAGAGAATGCGGCCAGATAATTAGGATTAAAAATGGCCCGGTGGCACTGTGAATAGGTTAAAGTACTTTTGCAAGGTGGGAAGGAAACATAAATGATCCAAATGCTGGATGAAAACGTAGCTTAGTAGCAGGATTGTTTATACTAGAATAAGCTCATTTTTTTCCGACTTCTGTGTTGTATTTCCTTCTGACTGCTGAGTACAAAAGCAAAAGTAGGCAGAATGTGAGCAAACACTTTCTTAGTGTAATGTCACTTGGTAAATTTTCAATAAGTAGATATTTTTTAGATATCACATAGTGCACACCTAGTATATGTCAGGTACGCCAGGAGCTGGCTGGGAGAGGCAAGACATACCAAGAAAATAAGAACAAACGTTCTGAACTCCCAGAATTTGTAGTGACATCAGAGGCAATGGTTGCACTAATTACTGTACAGTTAGAAGTTGTTTGGAAAATTATGACCCATGAAGTAAATGTAGTACTAATGTTTTGGAGGTCTTGTTTCCTCAGTCTGATATTACATTACATTAATGACAAACACGGTTCAGGAATGATCTTATTGTTTAACGTTCTTTTAAATTTGATTTTGAGGAAATTAGTATAAAATTGTCCACAACTTCGTTTACCTATGACAACATTTTTAGAGCTTAATTTGACCTCTGTGATGAACCCTTTCCTTTTGTAAGCTCCGAATTAGCCCTGTGAACTCAACATGAGCTCCACACTTAAAGATGACTGTAAGAATTATGGCTGACGAGAGCATGTCCTTTCATGATCTGGCAAGAGAGTTTGTGTAGGAAAATAAAACTTCTTATAGTTCCTCTACTTTATGAGGTCATATTAATTTTTAGACACCCTACTTGAATTTTCTGTACAATTGTTGCTGCCACAGAGAATAGGCAGTGAAGCTGATTCTGAGGCTAAAATTGTGCCATCACCAATTTAGGCAGGTTACAAAATAAAATATATTTTAATGTCTGTTATTAAGAAAACTATTTCAATATTACTTTTTTTTACAAGCCCAAGGGTCTTCTTTCTCAGGCCTCCTCCAAAACTTAACTGATTTATGTGAAGCCATTTATTCAACAACTACCCTTGGCAATAGGGAGACAGAAGCCAGAGATGAACAAAATGTTCTGTCCTTCTGGGGCTTTCATGGCAGAAATTCAAAATGACAAATAAAATGTCTCACCAGCACATTGGAATAAATAGAGTAATTATAAATGCACTGTTACCAAAAGGTCTAAAGGAAGTTTAAATGAAGTTTGTGGATGAAAGTGAGTAGAAAGATGAAGGGATGTCACTATTAGATATTTAACCTTGATATTTTTCTAGTAATATATTGTAAACATGTTTTAAATACTCCTACTTAAAACCATTTTTAGTAATTCTGTAGATCAAAGCAATTTTGATTATCTTATGTGTTGAAAAATTTAGGACGCCCCATAAAACTTACCTTTAATGTACTATGGTTTGGTTCTACTTTCTGAAGAAATCTCTGGTTTTGTCTATAGATATTTATGCATCAACCTCCATATAAATGTCTGTTTCCACTATATTATATTGAGCTTGGGTATTATAAAATCTATGGCTGAAACTATCAATGTTCATTCACATAGACCTAAGCATTGAAATAATTTCGACATCACAGTCATTAGAATTTTTCATTGAGCACTTTCTATGGGCCAAGAACATGAGTTTTAATTGTGTAATTGCCACTAGGGGCCACTATTACAGTATTTCCATTCTACAGATGAGAAAACTAAGGTGCCAAGATGCTGAGTAGCTTGTTCAAGGTCACTCGATGGGTCTGGTGTCTCTACCTTGAAACCTGTGCCACTGAAGTTCAGCAGTCTGCACTCATTCATACCTTTCCCACTGTACTGAGTCAAGGAAGTATGGGAATATTGGCTCATTTAGAAGTTTATTTACCATGGTTTTTCATAGCTCCTCAGCATGCACATTATGCTTCTGTTTTAACAAGAGTATGTTTCACTGAATGACAAGCAAAATAACATTAAAAATAAAAGAAGCAGAGAGATGTAGTAAGAACAACTTACAATGCTACCTAGAGATTTTTAAAAAACTAAATTATTAGGTGCTATAGTTTAACATTATTAAATCTTTGTCCCTTTTCTATAGTTGAAGCCTGAAATAAAATCAGTTTTGATTTTTATAGGGAACAAACACAGAAATGTCTGTGTTCATGTTATTTACTTGACATACTACATTATTTCATAGTGAGTAAAAATGAAATGTGAAGATGAACAGTATATTCTCAAAATCCTTTCTAAGAAAAATATCAGTAGTGCCTTCCCTAAACACATTCCTTCCATCCACCTGTCATGACTTCTGAGAAGCTTTCCTTGTGGTTGTTAAAAGTGAGCTGCTTTTCAGCATGTGTGTGTCATAGTTATTATTTAATGCTCATTAGATCTCCAGCATCGTCTTCCTGCTACTGGCAACACATCTTTTTCCACTAGGTTTATTATCCAGTAAGGAATGTCATGCAGAGTCTTGGTTAGTTTTCTGCACTTGGTTTACTTTTTTTACTTTTCTCATCCAAGATAGGCCCTCTGAGGCTTGATGTGAAATAACTACTTGGAGTCCTGCAGTATTTTTTCCACTATGTTTGTTAAGAAGAGTCTAGTGGTTGTATTTCAAATTACATTGATTATGTGCCAACTATGCTTTACCCTTTAAAATAAATTGGGTAGAAAGACAGAAAATTAACAAAAAAATGATATATACTCAGGGTATTCCTTGCAAGATTATTTGTAATAGGGAAATACAAGAAGCAATTCAATTGTACCCTGTATAAAACTTGTTCAGTGAATTATGTTGGGTCCACAAAATGAAACACACAGCTATAAAATGGGGTAAAGAATGTCTTCATATGTTAGCATGCGTGTTTGGTCAAAAAGGAAAGTGGTCTTCAGAACATTGTTTACAACTGAACCAAGTTATGTATGTCTGCATGCACACAGATATGGGTGTGTGTTTGGGTTATATTGTTAGAAAGAAACAATGGCTGGACAAAACAAAAGCTGATAAAAATACTGGTGTAGGGAGAAAGAATGCAGAGAGGAGAGGACGTGAGCTGAGCTAGAGAGTTCTTTGAATATTACTGTGTCTTCTTTTGGCTTTGGAACTGTGTGGTGTCCTACAAAATAATAAATCCCAAAAGGAAAAAAAAAATTTAAAAAGGTATGTCCCACCTCAAGAAATCTAAAACTACCTAAAATAAATGTTAGTTAAGTGGAAACAAATCTTAATAATAATATATCAGTAAATGTTATACAATGTAGATAGATGAGTCAATTTAACTTTATTAAGAAGAATGACCAAAAAGAAAAATTAGCTTTTTCTCTGTAGGTCATTAGATTATAAATCAATTACTGAGATTTTGATATTTTCCATGAACTAGATTTAATATTGTAGAATGTCTCCTTGTCCTCTGGGTATAGAAAGAATCTAAATAACATATGAAACATACACCAAAATGTTTATAGAATGATCAAAGCAGAGGCAGGAGTGAACTTTGTTCTCACTCACCTTCCTTCTATTGACTTCTTTAGTCCCTTATTTGTCAGAATCATAACACCTGTCTTATCAGATGTTGCCACTTTGTCAAAGAGAGGACCCTGGTAAAGTTTCCCTTTGTCTGACAACCTTCACATTCATCCACAGCTGTCAAACACCAGCAGGTGGAGTTTTTGCTCAGATCCAGATATACTGATAAAGTATTACTGGGCTTGTTGATCTTGGGATTTGGAGAGTTATTCTTGTTGGCCACAAACTTCCTTCCAGAATTTTCCTTAGAGAAATAATTTTTAAAACTAATATATATTTTTTTGAGACAGGGTCTCGCTTTGTAGTTCGGGCTGGCCCTGAGCTCACTATGTACCCCAGGCAAGCCTTGAACTCAGCAATCCTCCTGTTTTTGCCCCCCGAGCGCTGGGATTACAGGCGTGAGCCCGGCATTGTAGTATGTGGTTACTAGGGATCAAACTCAGGACCTTGCTCTTGCCAGGCAGGCCCTGGCACCACTGAGCTAACTCTCCAGCTCAAAACTGTTATTTTTAAGGTTTTTGACATGTTAAATATTGGAAATTGTCCCATTGAAGGTCAAAATTCAAATTCCAAATTGTGTGAATATTTACTAAAAATAAAGCAAAAATGATGATTTCACAAATGATAATTATTTATTATCACTGATGGACAGCTGAAGAACTGCTGGTAACAGAAAAATTGAAATATCTCGAAAACATTTGTGTTAAAGACAAGCATGTTATGTAAATTAATGTTTGTCAGTTGTAAACACCAGTATCAATCGGCTTTCTGTACCTTACGTTACAGGCTAAATCAAAGTGAAATAAGGTATGAAAGATTTCTAAATGATGTTGAAAGGAACAGACCAATTGGTCTGTTCATTAGGAAAATACAACTTTTGCCATTAAATTTTGAGAAATTTTACTTGATTTTTCTGTCCAAAGTTACAGGGCAGTTTCTTCTGGCACAATATCTTCTCTATAATGAATAGAACTTTGATTCTAGTTACACTTAGAAAATACCCACAAAAGAGAAAATATGTATGTATGTATTTATGTATGTATGTATGTATGTATGTATGTATCTATATCTATCTATCTATCTATCTATCTATCTATCTATCTATCTATTCTTTTTAAATATTTTTCTTTTGAAAGGGCAGGTGAAAAAGAATGTATGGTTTCAGGGTTTGTTTTAAAAGTGAAAATAAATCATAAATATTTGGAAGCAAAAGGATATTGACAATTTTTATTGTGAAATGTTTCAGAAAGATCTCTACAAAAAAGATTTTAAAATATGAAAATGTTTTGTATGTCTCAAAATGTTTACACATTATCAGAATTATAGGTTGCTGGACAGAATCAAGTACACTTTGAATTAAGCTTAATTTCTCAAACATTCTACCTTTGCTTTCAATATAATGCAAATATCATCAAAGGAAACTTAAATAATATAATGGGTCTGACTTCTGATAAGTAAATTTATGTATGTTGTTGACTATATCTTATGTACAATAGTTCCAAGATTCTTATGTTGCCTTATTACTTTTTGTATCAACTATCTTCCTTTGGATAGGAGGACTTATAATACACTATTTATCATAAATCTCCTAAAGCATTTATGATCCTGCAGATTTATCCATAAAAACTAAACAGCAATTTGATAAATCTTCTATTCCTCTTATCATGTACATGAAGTGTGCAGAGATATCAGCATTATGCAATCTGCTTCATATACATTTCATACAATGAAAGAAAACTAATCCTTTTGCTAACTCTTTAATCATAAGACAGAAAAATCTAATGTCATATACTAAAAATAATTATTTTTAAAAAGACTGGGTATTAACAATGCTGAATAATATTTTTAAAAATGTAAATCAAAATAACCAAGCAAGTGTTGACCAAGCTGCACAAATACAGTCAGTAGAGGGCTGACTTTTCAGTTGCAGTGGAGGACTCAGATGAATGAATGAAAGAAAGAAAGAAAGAAAGAAAGAAAGAAAGAAAGAAAGAAAGAAAGAAAGAAAGAAAGAATGACACTGGTGCTGGGATTAACAACAATATACTTTTGTCGGATCCAGAAGTTAAGACTGGTCTGAGAATATCTTGTCAGTGCGGCTACTGCAATCAGGGGCAAGTGAACTCCTCTTCATTTGCAAACTAAACATAATCAACCTGAAAATAAGATTATTATGACCTGAAAATAAGATTATTATAAAGCTTCAGTGGTTTAAATAATAGAAACCTTTAAATGATCCCTAGGACATAGTAAACTTTGAATAAATATTTTGCAGTGTCTCCTTTCAGGAAAGGATGCAAAAACGTAGCGTATCACCAAAAACATAAAAAAGGTTCAAGATAAATATGGCCATTGTTATATATGGTTTAGTAAATGTTGAGGGTAGAATTTATCAGTTCTGCAACAACTGTATATAAGGAAATGTTACTATTTTCACTGATGAAGACTGTAAATATGTTATAGTCATAAAGATAAAAATTTATAAAAGTGTCAAAAAGGATTTCCATTAAATTTTAGGAAGGCATTCTCCTGCTACAGAGTGTTAATCCTCTGTAGGATTTTGGTATTTTTAGCAAAAGTTAGTTCATGTATTGCAGCAGGCTTAGTGTTGCTCCCCAGCATACGTGGTGAGCACTTCACTGTCCTGAAGCAGACTGAAGCTTTCCTTCCAGAACCTTCTGAGGATCTCTGGCCAAGAGATTTTTCTGTACTGCATAGGTCTGAGAGGCAGATGTCCTGGAAGCTGACTTCAGGGAATGTTGGATAGGAGTTGTGATAACTAATCCAGAATCTTGGCCTCTGTGTATTTTGTGTATTTTTTGTGTATTTCTAGCCCATCCCTTTGAGGGCCAAGGCTTCAGCTTTCTCACAACACACGGCATATGAGCACCTTTGCCTTCTGCTGACCCCCCCCATCCATGCCTTATCATTCCTTCCTAGGTCACCTCCCACATCAACAAATTGCCTTTTTGACTTTTAATCTCATTAAATCTCCTTCATGTGGTTATTTTTGACCAAACCTTGAAGCTATGGCATGCTGGTTTTCTGATGACCTCTTAAAAAATCTGTATTTTAGTAAGGTGTTGTGGCTCATGCCTGTAATTGCAGCACTCAGGAGGTGAAGTCAGCAGGGTTGCTGAGTTCGAGGCTTGCCTGGGCTTTATAGTGAGCTCAGGGCCAGCCTGAGCTACAAAGCGAGAACTTGTTTCAAAAAAAAATTGTATTTTAACGTTTTCTGAGGGGTATTATGTCAGAAGGAGGAAGGTAAACTACATGTTATCTTGAGCTGTCACTCTATTTCCATCTATTAGAAAGTGTCTGCTTTTTAACTAAGTGGATTATTTCTCCTATTAGATCTAACACCAACTAGAAAGAAAATAGATGTGTGTGGTTGAGATCCTAAACTGTCCATCAGCTGTCCTTTCTTATTCTGAGTGTACAAATATATGGAAAACAGATGCCTCACGAATTTGTGTTAGTTATTTTAAATCTTGGAGCTGGAATCCTTGGTGTGGACCCTTGGGCTTCTCAGTTGACGTGTGCTGACTTCAGGAAATCCTGTCCTTTTCGCTAGTCTCATCGTTTTCCAAGGTTTTGAATTGTTCAGGTTCCAGGCCACTAATGAAGCCACTTTTCTTAGGGGGAGGGACTCACCTGTGAAGGACACATTCTCTCTGCCTGTCTGACCTGGGCAGATGAGACTGCATTTCACTGTTCGCCAAGTTCTGAGATCGTGGCTGAGCTTTAGAAGAAGAAGAGCGGCATTCCTGCTTCCTTGACTCAGGAGAATTTAAATCCAGCTTCTGTGGGAGAAATAAAATACACCCCTATGGTTGAGCCAAAATCACTGGAGCTCTACTTTGGCACAAAGTGGAACTAATGGGAAAGTACTAAAGTTTCAAGACTACCACAAGTGTGCGCGTATGTGGGGCCTTCTGAGGAGGTTGTGTGGCTGGCCAAGGCAGGAGTCAGGGAATCTGGGTATCCTTACAATCTGCATCTTTAAAGGCCTTGTGCACACAATCAGCTTCTCATTTGTGTGGACCAGGCAGAGTAAGCACAGCTCAACTAAGAGTAGGTTCAGTTACTGATTCTTCTTCCACATTCAAGCCTTGGCTACCAAGAGATCCCTCAACCCACAAAGGAAAACTAACCTAACAAAAACTATGCCAGTTGATAATTACCTTGGATAATGTATCTTTGATAATATTTTATATCTTAAAATCAAAAGATTAACAGGTATCCATTAGAGTGGTTCATTCCTAGGCATTTCTAGACATTACAGGGAGGATTTATCAAGTACTAGTCTTTGTCATTCATTCACTTATAATTACTAAATACCAAGGGACACTAGGAATACAAGAGTGAAAAAAAATTATAAACCCGCTGGGTGTGGTGGCTCACACCTGTAATCCCAGCACTCGGGAGGCAGAGACAGGAGGATTGCTGAGTTTGAAGCTTGCCTAGGCTACAGAGTGAGCTCAGTGCCATCCCGAACTACAAAGTGAGACCCTGTCTCAAAAAAAAAATTATAAACCCAGTGCTTATCTTCATGGAACTATGGGTACAGTAGTATCAAAATAAAGAACCCAGAGGAAAAAGAAGAAATTCCCACTGCAGAGTGTTGGTTCAAATACAATAGACAAATTTAAAGCATAATCCATAGTCTTAAGTGGAAACTACAGTATTTAACACATTCACATGGCCAAGAGATACAGGGAAACCCTGATAAAACTCTCTGTTCAAGCTCTTCTGAGCTCATAACACAGAGCCAAGGAAAACTACTTTGTTTCTCTCAATTGACAGGCATTCTTTGCTATTGGCGTCCTTCCTGTAGAGCTTTGTATGAAACAGCCTTAGGATAGATCCAAGACTTGTCAAAGAAGAAACAGAAATAATCGGTCAGCCTAGTTGGCACCCCCACTTTGGAGGATTAATTGATATTAAAGCCTGTACTGCCTACACATTGCCTATTGTGTGAATGCATATGAGCCAGTATTGTAGAAAACCCTGCTTCTTCAAGACACATGCTTTAGTGGATTGTGAGCAGACATTAGGAGTAGTTGCAGTCATAAAAACTCAGGAAAATGGAAGGCATGAGGTACAGGTTGTTTGGTCATCTGAGGTTAAACTCAGGTAGCAACCAGATGATATTAAGATATGGAACTGGGGCTGTCCTGTCCAGGACCTACATGGTTGACAGCTAAACAAAATCTTTTGAGATATTCACTAAAGCTAAGTTTTGAGAGACCCAAATGGCTATTGCCACAGAACAGCATAAAAATCATTGGATGGATACTTATTCCATGGATGCTGATAGACAAAAGGAAGAAACCAACAAGTCCCAGCAACTTCCTACCACTTCTATGAGATTCTCTTGTCTTTTTGGTTGCAGAACTGAAATAGCTGAAAAGAAAATATACTATATATTTCCGCATGACATAGATTTCCTCATCAGTTGACTTTAGGGACATAGCAAAGATATTACAGAAACACTGAGGCAGTGATATCCTCATGCTGGCAATAATGCAGCCTCCAGCTAGAGTTGAAATGGAATTATCTAAGAGTAAAAGCAACTTGCCACCTAATCTGGAAGAACTCTCCTTAGCAAAAGGAAGCCCTTTTCACTGAGAGGCTCTTGTACCTCATTAAAGATTCAAAGAGGTGGAGAGCTTTTCATTTCACTGGGAAGCAGTTAACACTATCACATTTTATTATACTCATATCTACAACTAAATTAGATCTTGTTACAGTCTGGGAGTACAACTAGGTTGGGGAAGAGAAATTAAGTCAAGACTTGAAGGATATGATTTACACACACAAAGACCTGGCACAATTTTCAAACCCACATCAGCAAAAATAGGGAAATTTATCTGGGTTTGCTAGTGCAAAGAGTGAAAAACATAGTCTAGATTGAATTGAATTTATCTACACAAATGCCTGAACTCTGAAGTCAACATGACTTTAACAGCAAAAAATAATGATGATTGTATGGTTGAGCTGTTAAAAGATCCTCATGTGGCTCCTCAATTCAAACTGAGATGGCAGAAAACTGTCAGAAGTATATCAAGGAAAGGACTCAAAGGTATTGGGAGATAAATCATGCTGGAGTAACTATAACACGTGTGGCTGTCTTTCGTCCCACCTCACTTTGACTGGAGAAAGCTGGAAGATAGTGTTCATCATTTTTGGTAACTACACTACAGAGAGCCTTCAAGTCATGATGGACTGTGGCCAGAATTGCTGGAAGAAGGTGCTGCAGTTGGAATAGCTCCCCGATTTCAAGGGACAAAAGAAGTTCCCAGTGTGACAGAGCCCAAGTGGCCACAGTCGATAACCAAAAATAATATGGATGAGATTACTGTAACTGACATCAGGTACTATGTGGCAGTCAGAGTGGACTGGTTTACAAGACTATAGGTAGTGAGCAGAATGAAAAGACAACCAACAAGTTGGAAAGAATCTTTCTAGCTGTCTCTCAGATAAAGGCCTACTATTTAGAATATATAAAGAGCTCTAAAAAAATCAGTCTCCTCAGATTTAAAGATCCAATTCAAGAATTGACATCTGATATGAACAGACACTTTTCAGAGGAAGAAGTAAAAGCTACCATGAAGCATATGAAGGAATGCTCAACATCACTGGTCATTCGAGAGGTGCATGAAAACAGCACTGAAATTGCACTCCACAAAGAATGACTGCCCTCTCGAAGTTATCCAGCAACAAATGCTGGTGAGGCTGTGGATAAAAAGGAATTCTTCTCCACTGTTGCTGGGAATGTAGCCTGGTACAACCTCTATGGAAGTCAGTGTGGAGATTGCTAAAAAAAATCTAGGGTTAGAGATCCCATTTGACCCTGCTATTACCCTGCTAGAAATATACACAAAAGAATTAAAAGAATCATATCATAGTGACATATGTGCACCCGTGTACATAGCAGCTCAGTTCGTGATAGCTCAGTCTTGGAATCAACCCAAATGCCCATCAACTAGAGACTAGACAAAGAAGATGTGGTTTGTCTATAAAATGCAGTATTACTCTGCATTAAAGAATGACAAGTTTGAGTCATTTATACTCAAATGGATGTACCTTCAGGACATACTCATAAGTGAAATAAATAGGTCACAGATATGTAAATATTGGGTCTGTTCTCTGAAGACGTTAATGAGTTCTAGACTGTATAATGGACATTGTGGGATAGAAAATATTCAAAGCAAAATGGGGTGGGGGTGTGAATAATGAGGGATAAAGAAAAAATGTGATGGTAATAAAAAAGGGAACTAAAGCTTATGTATTAGTTGTGGGGTGGGTAGGGGAATAGGAAAAAATGCGAATTAACTTGTGTCATATACTGGTACAAATTCCCAATATTGAGTGTGATCGTGCTGTGTATATACAATGTACCAATAAAGATAAAAAAAATTTAAAGACCATGGGTGGTAGTTAGATTACCAGAGATTCTTAGAGTGAAATCAGACAGTGAGGCCATCTGTGTACCTGCAAGATGACAGTCACGTGAGTAAAAGGCTGCTTGGACATAATACTGACACCTCCTCATTCCCTTCCAAAGAAGGAAGTGCAAGCTGAGACACATGTTACAATAGTGGCCCAACACTTTTCTCTCAGCCTTCTGATTAGCATTCTTTACTGCCGGAGCCTGCCAGCAGTCGGACAGTACCTGAGTCGGGGGATGAGGATGAAGAAAACACAAGACAGACAAAGACAGACAGAACCTCTCAGTCAGTACCGAGCAGGCACCGTGTTTATTGATCAAGCTGTATTTATACTGATTTAGAAAGGTAACATGACATCAATAATGGTTATTATGATCTTATACATTTAGCACTTGGTTGGCAGAAACAAAAACAGGTAGTCAAGAAATCAGTACACTTCTCAGAAACTAGAACAGAAACAAATGGTAACTATAAACATGATGATTATGTCTAGAATTAATTTCTCAAAATGTCAAACTACAATTCTCTTAAATCTTTTCTTTCCCTAACTCTAACTTTGTTGTACTGCTTTCTATTAATGCTTAACTTTTAATAGAATAAGATCAGAAGAATAAGTACATCCATCATATAGTTAATTAATTCTGCTAACTCTGTGGAACTCTGTCCTAGCCTATGTAAAAACGGGAAGAGAAACAACACGTTGCTAACTTGAGAGACAATGGTCAGCAGGCCCAGCACAGGAATAGGGGGATATTCCTGGGTCCAGGACATGTTTTCTGGCGGTCACCCAGGGCAGCTCCTTGTTAGAGCAGATCCTCTGGTATATCTGGGGCAGCACCATAAAGTGCAGACCCCTGACTCAGGAGTTATTCCCCAAAACCCCAGGCATAAATGTCTGGTCCAATTACCCCATGCTGAGCAGCTTCCCACACTTTACAGGCTCTGGATTATTTTCTAAATACCTATGGAAAGAGAGACACCCAGGTCTTCTTGGTTGAAAGGGTAGTTTTAAGGGCTGAGTCCATTCAGGTCAATCTCAGTGGAAATGGCTACTGTCACATCTTTTCAGTGATCAAAGCTGGTGAGATACAAAGGTAACGGACTCAGGCTCCGGGTTCTGTAACACCAGGGCAGGGATTTGGAAGCCAGTGAACTGCTTTGTTATACTGTGATAATTATAAGACCTGAGCCTATCATGTTGGAGGAAGGGCTGTCTCTTGTCTAATCATTCAGACTGAAAGTCCTGAACTCTGAAGGTTGAGGTAACTCCTGAAGAATTGATGTTGAATCCTGCAAAATCCTTCAATGTTAATGAAGAATTCAAGAATTCAGTGCATCAGGCAGTTGCTACTGTTTTTTTTTTTTTTTTTCCTTTTTGAGACAGGGTCTCGCTTTGTAGTTCAGGCTGGCCCTGAGCTCACTATGTAGTCCAGGCAAGCCTTGAACTCAGCAATCCTCCTGCCTCTACCTTCTGAGCGCTGGGATTACAGGCGTGAGCCACCATGCCCGGCAGTTGCTACTGTTTTTGACCCTGTGAGTTTCTCCAAAAATAAATCTTTTCTCAGAAGACCTATGGTATATGATGCTATTTTTTTCATTTGTATTTGTTGGGCACTGGTACCATATAATACTTGATGCTAACTAGCCTTAAGGTACAGAAAACTCTGGACTACAAGTCCACCCAGAGTAAGGCCAGCAATAGTCAAATGATCATAGGATCTTGAAAGGCCACAGTGTAGCATGTGATTACTTCTCAAGTTACTGAAAAAAATTAAAATACAGTTGTTGATGTTAAACAAGTTCTCCTACTTGGTGGAATTTACTTATAATTTGAAAATACATGTTGGTTGCATTTTCAGTCACTCATGGATTTGGTGAGTGGCAAATGTTTGGGTCATCTGCCGCACATGTTCTCAGCCAAGGTCCAGCACAAAGATAGCTCACCATCTAATTTCAGTGCCATGTGTCTAAGAAAACAAACCCCAAACTCAGACTCAGTTGCCTACTCTCTGTTCACAACCCAGAGCACTTCTGATAACAGACGTATATGTGTGTGGCTGTGTATGGTGGGTGGGAGGAATGTCCCACACACCAAGCAAGCAATTTTCTTGCAGTGCATGTCAGCCTAATTCCCTAATCCAAATCTGTATCTACCCAAGGACAGCAAGGCTGAGGCTGCTCCATCTTTAAGGCTGGCCTGTCTCCTTCTGGTGTGGTCACCAGCCACAGGTTACATTGCCCATGCTTCTGACTACACACTGGACATTGTGATGGCCTTAACCCTTTCTTTCATTTTGATTAACCTGCTTAGGCAGCTCACAGAACTCAGGGAAATAATTGCATTTACTGATTTTTTGGTAAAGGATGCTGCAAGAGTCAGAGATGAAAAGATGCACAGGGTGAGGGATAAGGGAACAGTGTGAGGATTCCAAGCCCATCTGGCCTGCCACCTTCCAGGATCTTCTGCATGGCTGGGGCTATCCAGAAGACAAAGGTAAGTCACATACTTTCCTAGGAGACAATTTGAAAACAGAAAAGCAGATTAGGATTAAATTAGGATTCCTATGACTAATGTTGGAAGAAAGAAATTCCACTTTGTATGACCTGTCTTGGAAGGAAGCTACAACCCAGAAACCACAGGCAAAAACACAAATATATGTATCATAATATCACAGCTATCAAAAAAGTTGCTAGAGGATGGAGATGGAAGGCAGCAACGCAGTGGAGTACAAGAAGACCCAGCCCTACCACAGGATGAAGGGGATGGATTCCAGCTTTGCAGCCTGTGGGTAAGCAGCCTTGGACAAGTCACAAGACATTCTGAAGCCTTTCCGGATCTTGTAAGTATCAAGAACAGACTGTATAAGATTTGTAATTTTTAAATTTAAGGTTATAATCTACATGATAGATGAACATATATGCACATATTTCCCACAGGACCAGTAGTTTGTGTGTATTCATCCAGAGTCAGGTCAACTGAACTATTGCAAATAACAAGATTTGAATATATAAGTTTCTATCATCAGAAATAAACATCATGTTGGCTCCTTGAGTGTGTAATGCTGCTTAATGATACTGTGTCTCAGGGTTATCATAAGAGTAGATAAATTAATTTGCATATTTGTAAAGGAATGAATACAGCATCTGCCTTGTAGGAAAGTTTACATCTATTCTGGTTTCATTGCCATGGTTAGGAATGGCTGGAAGCTTTGAAAACTGACCACACACCTAGCAAAAAAATAAAATTTGTAACATTAAAGGCTTAAAAGTAGGAGAGACTTTCATCAGTTTCACAGTTAGTTATCCTTTTGAGCTATTGAAAAACATAAACTGATCAAGGAGAATGAAAATAGATTTTTGGAGCTTTAATCAAGCAGGAATCTAATGTTATAATTTTGTACAAAATGTATTCTCTTCATTGGCACAAATCAATATAGACCTTGATAATCATCTACTGAGTTGACAAATGTGTTTCATCTACCCTTAAAGTTGGAAATAGCAGGTGTTCACATCACAGAGATAGTAGTAAATCTTCACTGTCTTGCCACAGGGTTGTGTTAACTCTTCAGTTGTGTCTCAGGCTGCTCTTCAGGGGCAAGACCAGGAAATCACAAAGGCCATGACGCCAATCACACCACATAACATAGCAGGTTCTGTTATCTTGCTAAGGGGGATCAGTACCACAGCCTAGAAAATGAATACCCTTGAGGTGCAGGGGATTTGCCAGCCCCATGAGCAGTTTGGCTCTGGAAAACAGTGAGTGCCTGACTGAAGTATCTCATGACTATAAGATAACAGTTGTCTAATATCAAATGAATATCATCTTCCTTGTTATGCTGTAAATTTTGGTACTCACAGTGGTTGAAGTGTTCATTTAGTAAAGATGTGACATATCCCTGTGTCTTGGTTTCCACACTTACCAAATTTAGTGAGTAATCACCTCACAATGATCTGAGGGGACTAAATGGGGGAGCACATGTAGCAACTTACAGCAGAAACTGCCAGGTTATAGGAGGCTACAGGCTGAAGGGTCATTGCCCTCCTTGTGGTACAGCAACTTCATACCAGAAGAGGCCAGGGTGTGGGGACAGCACACAGAAAACCCTCAGTGGGTCATTAGAAATAATGATGATTAAACTGGAGACTGGATAAAAAGTTTTGTGTGTGTGTGTGTTTTAATATAAAATGGAGTATTACTCTGCCATAAAGAATGATATATTTGTGTCATTTATACTCAAATGGACATACCTTGAGGACATACTTATAAGTGAAATAAATAGGACACTGATATGGAAATACTATATCATTTCTCTGGTATGAAAAACTGAAGCTGTAAATGAACTCTAAAATGTATGATAGATACTGAGATAGAAAATATTCAAAGGGAAAGGTGGTAGGGTCGAGTAAAGAAGAGAAAAAAGTTGGTGGTAACAAAAGGAAACAAAACTGAAGATAGAGGATGTGAGATTGTAGGTGGGCAGGGGAATATAAAAATTAGAATTAAGTCATGTCATGTATGGGTACAAATTCTCAAAGTTGAGTGTGATCATGATGTGTATATAAAACGTACCAATAAAATCAATTTCAAAAAGAAATAACGATGATTCACACCTTATACTGCACCCAGCCTGATACATTCTTCATGTCGGTGACCCACTTCCTAGTAGCTTCATATTAAAACTCAAGCTTCCAACACACAGACCTGGTGGGAACAAACTACATAGGACTATAGTTTCCAAGTTAGTCATTAGTATGAGTTTGGGGACTTTGAAAAAGACTGTTGGGTGGGATCACAGAGGCTAAATGAAATTTCCTTAAGCCTCCCAGTGTGCTCACTCTAAAAGAAGAGCCCTGACAGCAGAGGATGTTGTGTATGTTGCGGAAGCTGCCTTGTACCTTGTACTGTGAATTTAAAATGGATATTAAAACCAAGCTTAATTAAAAAAAATTGTCCATGGGAATCAGGTTTTCTAAACTAGGGACTCAAGCTTGTTAACAGACCTGATTTATCTGAGGCTCAGTCATTTTTAAAGATCCACTCATATAATTCTAAATACTTAATTTTACCTAGAACATTTTCTGGTCTCCAAAGAGAGATAGAGGCTTTCAAAGTGGACTATGAGCTTTGATTACTCTCACTAGGTTCCCATGAGCAAGCGTATTGGTATCACTTAATGATAGCAAGTGACTTCAGCCTCCTTTCTGTGGACCATTGCCAGTTCTTTCCGATGTACCAGTGGGAGCATCTCCTCTATAATCTCCCACTTCACCACCAAAATGAGAGATTAGCAACTGGGCTGCATCCTTTGTATGGGACAATTAACGATCCACATACCATGAGGGATGGTGCTTTAATTACCGAAGAAGGAACAGTGATCTAATCCTGAAACTTCATCTTTACTACATGATGTTTGGGACAATCCTTGGTGTCATTCAGTTTCTCTGGGATTTAGATCTTTGGCTGGGAGGTAGGACTGAAATTGAGACATTTTTGTGAGGGGAAAAGGAAGGAAGCAGGATATCGCAAGAGGAGCAGTCAGAGAGGATACAAATCAAGCAAAATCAGTGGAGTTCACTGGCGCAATCTAGGACAAGATGTTCCTGCTAGAGAGTTCTCTCTTGGTTGGGTAGACATGAAGTCGTTGGACCCCAGCCTTTATTCAGCAGATCTGAAATCATTCTGGAAAGTGGGAGAATTTCTCTCAGAAGTTAGATGATGGCTTTTGAGCCAAGGTCACTGCTTTATATCTAATCCTTACTGGAAAAGATTTAAGAAACTGAGTTCTACTCTGCCCTACAATGTTTCTCTGGTAATTTGGATATTTAAATATGCTACTGAAGTTGATCTGCATCATTAGAGATATCTATCTCTACTGATGGAGACAGACTTTTCTTCCCCCAGAAGAAAACATTTTATATTCCATGCCTTTTGAGAAACAGTATATTCCAAAGAATGTCTAAACTCCACAGTGAGCATTGGTTTAACTTTATATGACTGTACTATATTATAACTTGTGTTTTAGTAATGGTTCCAAAGGCTGCCTTTAAAATGAATCTCATTAGTAGACACACACTTGGAAATATATAAATTAAAAAGGATATTTTGCAGTAATTTATTTATTTTTTTTTGAAAAGGGACTGAAAATATAGGGTTAAAGATTATTTCTAGTGTAGTGCAATTCTCTTCTGTGAGACCTTGGTAATCTCATTGACCTTTCAGCCTGAATACAAAAATAGAAGACTTTATCATGGCTTTAGCATGTAGGGTTGTTTTTAGATATACAGCGTCATGACCTAAACTTAATAAAAATCAAACACAAAGAGATGAAAGTGGGAAACTTCTTTGCCGAAATTCTTTTAGGACTATATCCTGCCTTCATTCTGCATGGAGAATTCCCACAGAAATCAATAGGGGATTAAAATAAATATCAATTGCAGGATACAGTCCAAATTATGCATGTGAAGCCTTAAACTTGACAGGTTAATTGTTTTTCAAAGGACCGGAATGTGAAGGAACTTTCAAGAGGGAAAAGAAACATTTTGGCTGTAGATAAAGTAGTGCACAGCATTTTGTACAGAAGGGCCTTATCTCTGGAAGTTGCAGCCACCTTTTATTTTAAGACATTGGTTTGGAGAGAAGGGAACATTCAGAGCAAGCACCATGATTTTCCATTAGTGAGTCCCTCTGCCTGTGTTTTAACCAGCTCTTTTCTGACATTCTCTCTCTAGCGCCATGGCTTTAAAAAGTTTTTAGAAAGAAAACATAAAAATACCACAGTTGAAAAGTTAAGGGATAAATCCTGAGTGACTTTGGCTCTCATTCCCTATGGTGTTACAGGTAGTAGAACTGTATATATACTGTTTGTGGTGCCAAAATTATTTAGAACATTGGGATGGAAGTTTGTATAAAAGGCAAACTTGGCATTTATTATTAACTTCTGCTGCTGTGCCACACAATCAATCCATGGTCCTGGGCACCGTAGTTTCTCTGAGTCCTGTAGTTTGTTCTGGAAGAGAACAGACATGCTTGTGAAACAGGGCTGCGGCTCAAGCAGGAACAGTGCTCATGTGGCTTTTTTTTTTTTTGAGACAGGGTCTGGCATTGTAGTTCAGGCTGGCTCTGAGCTCACTATGTAGCCAAGGCAAGCCTTGAACTCAGCAATCCTCCTGTCTCTGCCTCCCAAGTGCTGGGATTACAGGCGTGAGCCACCACACCCAGCACTGTGGTATGTGATATTGATTGCTGGTGGGCGTGAGTCTCCACGCCCAGCATTGTATGTGGTTACCGGGGATCGAACCCAGGACCTTGCACTTGCAAGGCAGGCGCCGGATCCACTGAGCTAAATCTCTGGCCCACAGCATTCACGTTTAACCTCAGCTTTATGACACAGCTAGAAGTCAGCATTGGACTGTTATCAGCAATGACTCAGCAGGGCCAGCTATCCTGGGAGTCCTGTCCTCTCCCTCACCATTACAGGGTTCACCACAGCCCCAGGCTTCACTTTGTTCCTGCCAGTGATGTGCTAAAGGAATGGCGTCATCCACATGGCTCCTTTCATTAAGAAAAATCCAGCCACTGTCTCATCCACCAGCGTATGCCGCCTGCCTGGAATTCTGCACTTGAGTACTCCAAGACATGAAGCAAACTGGGAAATAGAGGGATGCATTCTTTGGAGGATTTTTTTGTTGTTGTTATAGATTTTTTTGGCAGAAGAAAATCGGACAGTACAGATTCTTACATAGTTCATCTTAATTAGAGGTAATTATGGAGCCTGCGATAATATTTTGGATAAAAGTGGATACAGAATAGAAGCCCACTAACCTCGGTGAGGTCAGTAATCATGTTATTTTGGGTTCCTTTTTTAACATTTCTACTCTTAGGATACTAACTATACATAATTGGATTAAACATACTATACATTCAAACAACGGTCACTTCTGTATCGTGAACATTCAAACCCATTTCTTCAAGCTTTCCGGACACACAGTCCACAGTGACCACCCATAGTGAATAACTGGCTTAGTCGGAGGCTGGGAGGGTGAACTAGCCTCAAGGACGACAACCAACGTGGCATCCACAAGACAGCAAAGGTAACAACAGAGTGCTTCAGTTCATGGCAGTGAAAGACAGCAAAAGCAAGAATTTGACAGCATCTTTCTGCTCCTTTTATTCATAGTGCAGAAATTAGGGCAATGCCAAACTAATGACTCACATAGTGGTTTAGGAATCACACACCTTTAACCCTAGAGTCATGCGTTCCAGACTCACAGAGTCTAGATCAGGCCTGTGACCTGAAGAGGCTCTGGGGGTGGGGGATACAGATTCATGTCATAACTATGTACAAGTTCCTCACATAAGAGAAAACTTGTGGATCTGACATATTCTTAATATACATCAGTTTACCTATGACTTTTTTATTGGTACTGGGAATCAAGCTGGAGATCTGGCACTTGCTGGGCAGGCCCAGGGCCTCTGAGCTAAATCCCCAGTTCCACTTACCTAGGAATGCCTCAAGTTTATCATTCTTTATAGCACTGTAGTATTCCATTGCTTATAAACACCACATTTTCCTTATCCATTCATCTGTTAATGGACATATATGCTGTTTTCATTATAAATTGCAGTGCTACAAACATAGGTTCACACATTTCCCTATGATGATTTTAATTCTTTTGTGAAGCTACCTAGTAAGGGGATAACTGGATCAAGTGGGGTTTCTACTTCTAATTTTTTTGAGAAATTCTTACACTGAATTCCATAGTAATTATAGCAGTTTACATTCTCACCAACAAGGTAGAAGAGTTCCTTTTCCCTCACATTCTTGTCATCATTTATTACTAGATTTTTTGACAAGTAACTTAAGTACTTCTCTCTTTGTGAAAAGATGTGTTTAATTTTGCTAAGGAAATATAAATCAGTTCTACATTATAGTGAATAAAATAGCTTAAGAAATGGATCAAGATTAGAGCATTCAGGTGTTGTTGCTTTTGGGAATTCTAGTTAATATTTAATGAGCGAATCTGGTTAGATTTGCCTTCTTTAAATAAAGCCTGTTCATTTCCTGAAGTTCCAGCTTTGTCATATTCATGTAACAATGACTTTTAAAGTAAAAATCAAGAAACCCAATAAACTATTTCATTGAAAGAAGTCTCTGTGAGTATTATTTATTTTCATTTGGATGGTTTTATACCAAGACAAACACTGGTGGAAGAATAATCTTTCATTAGTAGATTTAATGATTTCTACAAATAATTCTATAATGCCACCAAGGAGTGGTCCTGGGGACTACATAAAAGGATGCATCTGGGAGCTGAGCTGTTCAAATACTCAGGGTCCAGAGCAAAGCAGAACGGGGATTTGAGGTGAGAGGAGCCTGGACGCTAACACTGTCCAGAATCACAGATAGTGCACATGCAGCATCTAAGTTAAGTTTCTTACAGAGCAGCTGTTGATCCCTTTGGAATTTGAACCAACAGGAATCCCCTGGGCACAAGATACAGAGTAAGGAATTTTCCCCCAGCCTGACGGCAGTAGATTTAAATGCTGAGAAGAAGATAGGTGACTTGTAGGGATTAGAACCTACTGAAGTTTCATTTTCAAAACCAGATCTCTCAATGGTGGACAGTTCAATTAATGGAATCATTTAACTAGAAAAGAATATCCAAAGAAAATTCCTGAAGGCTAACTTGGAAAACTTTTTTCTTAGGCAACAAAACCAGAATTGATTCAATTATACTATTGACATTTTACATGTAAGTATAATATTTAAAGTATTAAAATATTTTAATATCGATATCCACCGGGACATTTATTTCTTGACACCATTTTTGTCCCAGATCTAAAATCCATTCAAATTAAGTAGTTGTGAAAGATGACAAAATGTTCGAATTAGCTCAACATGTCATAGTTGGAATTTAAAGTAGAAAGAGAGTAGATGACTTAGCACTTGCCTAAACTGAGATACTCACTAACTGTAAGCCGAATACAAAAGGTCGTTCATGAGAGAAAAAAATATGTTATGAAAATTATAGTTTTAGGAAATTTAATATGTAAAAATCCTCTGGGTTAAAAAGTGATGAGATATTTTTGCACCTAATGTATTATATACAATAAATCAAAATAAACTTTATGAGTTAAGAATAACAACTTCCTTAATTTGGGTGCACAGTGACACTTGTCTCCTGCTGGATTTGCACACATTATTCTCTTTACCCATATATTGCTGATACTTCTCCTTATATAAACCAACATAAAGAAACACATGAAGAAAGAGTCTTCCACGAGGTTAAATGATTTGCCAGACTGGAGCCAGTAGCCATATCTGTCCATCTCTAAAATTCAACCTGGGTCCCAAGCTAGATATTGTCCTTAATTATATCTTCTCCAGGATATTTGTTGTAAGGTAAGTTTTAAACATATATATTTGAAAGAATATCCTATTAGTATTTGAATAATTTATTGAATGATCACCACAAAAACATACCTTTAAAAGAAAATCCAGCAGCACTATCTTTATACAGTTCAAAGCAAATCTTTTAGCTACTTGAATTTTGATGGAAGTGTGGTTTCTCTGAAGAAATATAACTCCTTTATTTTTCAGATCTTAATCAAATTGAGAAACAAGATCATGAGTAAAGTATGTGGAAATAAAAATATTGCTTCTCATTTCTAACTACTAAAAACTAAGATGCAATGGCCAAATGAGCTGAGCAATGCGCAGGAAATTGGTGAGAGCTGCTTACTCAGTCAAGGCACCACGGGGGGCCTGCCCCTGGGGCAGGGGGGAAAGTTTACACTGGGAGCTAAGTGCTTCTCGAGCGAAAAACGGTACCTCACTCTTTCCTTTGAAAATCGTTCATCAGATAAATCACTGAGTTCCCAGACAGCAGAGAAAAGGCGCAGAGAAAGGACAGGTTCGATGGTGATCATACTGCCTTCAGAGGTCAAAAATTCCAGCATCCCCCATAATATTCTCTACTGCCTCCCTAGGCTTAGATGCTACTCATGTGGGCAGGTCACCCACTGGAGATCAGAGGTCTAGGGGAAGCTGGCCATCAATTTACAGGGTGATTCTTCACCCTTGTGTCAAAAAGGAATTATTGCTCCTTTGTTATCATATTGAAATGCTAATGGGAAAGATATGGTTTGTCTTAGAAGGCTGTGAAGTTGGTCTTCCAGTCTAACAATTAAATGTAATGCAGAGCTGCTCCATTTAAGGTTGAAAATGCACTCAGTTCTTTCTCCATCTTCAAATATGCTCTACCGTGCTTCCCAATGTAATATGTCACTTGCTCTGCAAGAGGATTTAATGATATAATTAAGAGATGCAATATAATACAATGTATAAATAATATCATAGTGGATCCTAGGAAACTTTAATAGAAGCCCTCTCTTCAAATTCATAGGGAGAAATTAAAAGCTAAATTAATTAAGCTTTCAGGTAATTAATTTTTAAAACAATATTTTGACAGTATGTTAAATGTTAGAAATAAAAGGAATTTCCTCTTTTTCTTTATTATATTTAGTCTATATCAGAAACTTTCTCAATATCTGAACATATAGGAATAGAAATTGTGACTTGAACTTCATTCATCTTATTCTTTTTTTTTTTTTTTTTTGAGACAGGGTCTCACTTTGTAGTTCAGACTGGCACTGAGCTCACTATGTAGCCCAAGCAAGTTTTGAACTCAGCAATCCTCCTGCCTCTGCCTCCCAATGCTGGGATTATAGGTGTGAGCCACCACGCCCGACACTGGTATGTGGTGCTGATTGCTGTTTGATTGCTGGTGGACATGAGTTTCCACGCCCAGCATCGTATGTGGTTACTGGGAATCGAATTCAGGACCTTGCCCTTGCCAAGGCAGGCACCGGAACCACTGAGCTAACCCTCCGGCCCGATTCGTCTTATTCTTAAACACATATATCTATTATAATTGTTCTTTAGAATCCAGGATTAATAGGGCGCGCAGGATTATAACTGCACTTGCCAAACATATACCAATTCTAACAAACAAACAACCAAAAACAAAGGGAAATCTTCACAATTTTCCCAAGTAAATATTCCTCAGTCCGTTACTTAGTGCTAACCAAAGCTGTAAAGACTCAGTTATTTCTAAGCAGAAGAAATATTCATTATCTATGACTGCAGGACAAATCAGCCTGAACTGTTAGTTAAATACAATCAGCGTATTGTCTCACAGTTCCTGTGTCTCAGGATCCGAGAGCACTTTTCCCCCAGACCGGGCTCAGGTCTCATAAGCGATTCCCGGCCCCGCCCAGGGCAGCCCCGTCCCTGAACAGGCTCACGCAGCACGCAGCCTACCCTAGTCTATCTGTCAGTCGGAGACTTGGATTTGCCAGCACGTCTGCGTGACAGTCGCCATGACGCGGCAGCGGGCCTCCTGGTGATCTGGGGAGAGACGGCGAGCGTGAGGATGTACTGCCATTGGCGCGCTGCTTCCTGACTCATACGTGTCTCTCCTGCCTACTCGTCTGCTAGGACGCGGTCGCTGTGTGCAGGAAGGCTTCCCCGCGCCAGGGATCTGTGGACACCATCTCAGAGACTGACTTTCGAAAAAGGCCAAGGGGAGAAGATTCTTACTTCGTCTTTTGCTAACGCCAGGATGCCTTTGCCTAGTTGGTACAAATTAAGCAATCTCTGATTTGTGAGTGTCACTTTAATAGAGGCACGACTCGGGCGAAACGCAGGGTCAAAGTCATCCACCGCGTCCGGGAGAAGGGTGTGAGGCAGGAGGTCCTCGCTCTGTGCTCCCTTCC
>PVIC010021799.1:6871-28302 GCA_004025085.1 Thryonomys swinderianus
AGCGCAAGGACCTGAGTTCGATCCCCGGTTACCACATATAATGCTGGGCATGGTGGCTCACGCCTGTAATCCCAGCACTCGGGAGGCAGAGACAGGAGGATTGCTGAGTTCGCGGCGGCTTGCCTGGGCACCATAGTGAGCTCAGGGCCAGCCTGAACTACAAAGCGAGACCCTGTCTCCAAAAAAGCAAAAAAAAAAAGTCTATAATGAAGTTGTTTTCATGCAACCTATTTTACTGTCTCAGAAAACTCCAACCAAAATCTTTGAAAGCTGGAATTATAATTTAAATGATTAGCTGACTGCTTTTTCAAAAAGCCACCAAGGAAGAGAAAACCCAAGATTAAAATTATAGCAACTTTATTAATTGCTGCTCAAAATGCCAAATTTACATATGTTTATATAAATCTAAATGGCAGAACTGACCGCTAAGCATTTTTAGTCAAGTTTAAGAAAATTAATTATGTTCTTCATCTTTAAAAAAACAACTTACTATTCCAAGCACTTGCCTCTTTTCAAAGATAATAAATTTGATTAAACTTATATAAATTACACTGTACTAAACAGTACAATAACTAAAAACACATGGAGACTGGAATTAGCTTTACTCATTGTATCATTTCCAAATTTAAACCTAATGCCAAGCATATATGCTCAGCTTAAAGATTTTTTCTAGTCTTTTTAAAGCTGCTATTCATAAAAAAAGGTCAGTAGGTTGTCTTTTAAAAATATATCTGCAATCACCACAAACTGTCACTGTACCTAACCAAAATCATGATGAAAAGCCAGAGGTTAAGATTTGCATGCAGAAGCTCAAAGAGTTTGAGTGAAATAGTAGATGAAAGAATTCAAAGGCAGGGCCAAGTCTTGTCCCAGTCCTTCAACTGAAACAACCTATTGGACTTTGGGTAGTTGTAACTTTGGCCATCTGAGCATTTCTTAATCCACAGTGACTCTTAGCCATGAGCTCACTGTTTCCAAAATAGTAGAAAATGACCATGGAGCCATGGGTCTTAGGTTACCATCTGAATCTTGCTGGGGAAGTTTCTAGGACACCACTATTTATTCTTGACAGCAGTGGCTTTCAACTATGTTATTTCCAAGCCCACAAAGGCAATGCAGCTCAGTAACAGGAAGAACAGAATCACATCACCAGTGATTTTTATCCAGGGGAAGCAGAACGATGCAAATTTAAGGAACATATGAAAAAATCCTAAATTGCCTCACTTCTCCACATTTGTTCCTATTACTCTCACCCTATGATCATCAGTGGAGGACTGCTGCAGTAAATCTTAGCAGTGAAATACCCTGACTAATCAAGTTTGTACTGTAAGTCTAAAAGCTTAATTACATGGAAGTATTCCTGCAGAAAGAGTGCCTGTGGTTACTGGACTTCATCAGTTAGCCAAATGTGAGTTGTGCATGCACTGTTACTGGGAGTACATGCAAACTTCATGTTCCTATGACTTTAGAGATCATTTAATCTTCATACTGACCTCATAAATAAAATGTCATTGGCTCCACTTACAAAGTCATAAAACTAACATATAGAGCAGTTAAGAGTCCACACAGTCTCCAAACTACAAGGGAGCAAACACAGGGATAGCTGTATCTACAATCATCAAATCACATCCCAAGGACTGCTTCTACTTCTAGGGTAAAGAAAGAATGAATGGGAGTCTGAGAGCTCTAAGGTTAGCATTTCCCAGGGTTAACACTACCTCCAACTTATTCCCAGATCCCTATACATTGGATACCTATGAAACTGATACAAAATAGTGAAACAAAATTTTATTTTCAAAACTCACCATAGGATAAAATGAAACAACTCTTCATGCATATAAGACTCCCCAGTCTCATCTGAACATACATATTCTCAGCCACTATTTCCTAACTACAATTTCTAGTCCTGCCAAATTGATATACTCTCTTCCCTGCAAATTCTATTGTGACCAACCCATCCTGTACTAGCCTTATTTTTATAAGAATTTTCCAAAAATGTATCACATGACCCATTCACAAGGTATCTATTTTAGGATGCTCCAAATTTATGTGATAAGAGCATGTTGTCTATACGGATTGGTAACAAAAATATAAAATATGACATCTAGTGGATAGCAGAGATATTCTGGGACTGAGCCTTCACATCACAGAAAAGGTAGAACTGTGGTCATACAGTGGGTGAACAGACTATGTCAATTATATTCAAACTACTATTTTTCACTATTTTAGATAAGGAGGTTATCTATAGTATCAGCTATCCATTAATGTCAATACTCAAAATCCGGCAATGAAATAATATAACCTCTCTGAGCTTGAAACCCAATTAACCTGATTCCAAAATTTATGGAATCCAAATTCATGTGAACCAAATGAGCATATTCTACTTATAGCATTCCTAGGACTTGCATATAACAAGTATTTCATTGATTCTTTGATTATATTTACTTATTTATTCCAAGCATTTCCATTCTAAATAAAAAGTCATTATATATACATATTTATATATATATGTATATATAATTTAGATAAAATTGATCAGAATGCCATGCGTGATGGTTCATGCCTGTAATCCCAGCACTCACGAGGCAGAAGCTGGTCTGCTGAGTTTGTGGCTTGCCTGGGCTACATAGTGAGCTCAGGGTCAGCCTGAACTACAAAGCAAGATCCTGTCTCAAAAAAAAAAAAAAAAAAAAAGATCAGCCCGTCAATAATTAATAATAAACATTCATTCTTGGTTCCTTGTTTTCTTTTGTACCCCTATTCAAGCTTTTTTTTCATTGAATTCTTTATTGGTACAATTTATATACATCTCAAAATCACGTATAACATTGGGGAATTTGTACCAGTATATGACACAAGTTAATTCTCATTTTTACCCATATCCCTACCCACCCACACCTTATTCAAGCTTTTTTATTCTATCTCCAAAAATCTATGTTTTTCACCTTCTCCATATCTATAGTCCCAGCCAAGGCCATTATTATCTCTAACCTGGGCTGCTGCAAAAAAAAACAATCTGAACTGGCTTCCTCTCATCTTCCCTTAGCCTCCATTCAATCATTTCCCTGAAAAAACACATCACCCTTCCATGGGTGAGGGAATGTGTTATGGTTTCCCACATCACGTAGAATAAGATTCAAACCCATTTCTATAAAGAAAATCTGTCCATATGTTTTCTCACATTTCATTCTTGGCCCATGAACTGCTTGGTTTTCTTCCTGGACCTCTTAGCACATAAACACCATACCTGCTCTATAGTTCTGTTTGGAAATATTCCTTCCTACACTCCTCTGTGTTTTCAGGCTTTAGGCATCAACTAAAATGTCACTTCTTAGAGAAGCCTCACATCAACCTTCTCACAATCATCAGCTTTAGCACAACACACACGTAGACCATTGCTTTCATGCTTATGTCTCCTCTTGCACCCCGTCAGAGACTGGGAACAAAGGGAGACAAGTATCGTGCCCATGTTGTGCTAGCATCCTCCTGTCTGGCTTAGAAATATTTGTTACATTTTCTGTGGACTGAATAAATGTGTGCATGACATCATCTGAGTGACTGTCACAACAAAAATAAAATTTATTGTATGTTTATAAATCACACTGACCTTTTTCCTTCTTTAACAAGGAAATGGAACTGAAACAGTAAATGCAGATTTCAACAGAGATTCAACTGCTTCTCTGGTCATATCCTTAAGGAAGAACTACCTGTGTTCCCAAGTTTCTGAACCACCTCAGAGATTCTGATAAAACAGCAGAAGATGGATGGCACTAGCACACACTTAAAAGATGGACCCTCCAGATAATTCTGTCATTAAAGAACTGTGGAGAGCACAGGGCTCAATACATTGTCCCCAATCTTAATTCCATGTTAAAATTACCTGGGGAGATTTTAAAACACTAATGTCTGGGTCCCACTGCAGAGATGTGCATTTAATTGGTCTGGACTAGGCACTGTGTGAGAAGATTTCTAAAGGTTCTTCAACTGACACTTCTGTTCAGCAAAGGTGAATGTCACTGTGTCTGATGACAGCATGATAAGACAAGTTTATAATAGAGAAAACAACTATACAAAGGAACATACTAACTAGCAGATTGCTATCAACCTGTAAGGCAGTTTCTTCCAGTGGTAATGACAGGATTTGACCTGGAGACTTTTCTCATGAAAACTTACTATTGCCTTGGATAGTAGTAAAAACCTTGCTTAACAGATTATTTATTATATAATATTGCAAAGAATAATAAATATTTTAGCTAACAGAACTAAAAAACTAAACTATTCACCAAGCTGGAGCCATAAGACAAGAACTGTTCCAGCAGCTGCTTTTTGAAGTAAGAATACAAACTTATCTGACACCTGTCAGCAGCAGAATAACTTGAAAAAAACATAAGGATTTAGATAGTATTGAGCTCTGTATGTATTTGCAGTAAAATATGGGTATCAAGTATGTTGTTTTCCATTAGTAGTAATACAATTTTAGGATGAATATTTATTTACCAAATAAAATTTATTTTGAAATATTTAGCATATTCTACCCTATACTGAAAGCATGACACTACAGATAAAGAGGCACACGACAAATGAACCACTAGTTTGCAGAAGGGAGCAAAGAATATGACCTGCAAGAAGAAGAAATGGAAACAAACAAAAAAAAAAAAAAACAAGAAATTTGATGCCTCACACATATTTAAAGGACTTACATGAAACATGAATCACATTGGTTCTGAAGGTGCCAGAGGTCAGAACTAAAAACAACTGACAAGTTAAAGAACACAGACCTGGGCTCAACATGAGCAGGAACTTGGTAATAGAAAAGTCTAGAGGAAACACAAGCACATAGAAACCAATGTATTACCATCACTAAAAGTCTCTGAGATTTGAAAGGAAAGCCAAGGATACACCTCTTTCTCCATGATTCTTTTTTCTGATGTGTATTACAGTTGCAAAGGCACACAGCTGATGAGAACTGTTAGCAAACACCTATTGTAGTATTTGGCTTATTTAAGTTGGACAAGGAGGATTTTGTCAAGGTTGATTTTTTTCCTAGGCAATAGCATCCTCATTTGTTTTTCTTTATGTCATTAATTAATTTCTTCTCATTCAAATCTAATAGGCTCCTAGTTTTTGGTGCCACATGATTTTGATAACCTCAAAAGGAAAAGACTCCTAAGTTAGTCTTTAATTTCTAACAATAATTCATCAAGGGTAGATTCAGAACTTAACCACTTGCTCAAATTGCTTGCTCTGAAATGGTTTCCTCCTTTTCCCTAGTTCCAAGAAAAACCTTATCAAAATAATGCATAAATCTAAGTCCTGATGGCATTGTAATCCTACTTCAGTCTAAATTCTCATTAACTTTCAGCCTTCCTGTCTCCCATTTTCCCTGTTTCTTCTAAAATGAGATTACTCTGTCATTTGAGTAGCCGTTTCCATCTCAGAAGAGCTTCCCTCTCTTTTAACAGCCTTTTCTCTGGGTTCTGGGTAAAAATGATCCAGTTTGCAAAATCAAACAGGGTCATGTGTCATTTATCCAGATCAACACATTAAGGCCTGCAAAAATTCATTTTTAGACACTGAGACATTTATTATATGTTCATTTTGTCAGTCACACCTGACCTTGAAACATCAGAATAATGTACACAGTTCTGGGGTTATTAAGTATTTTTAAACTATCAGTCATCTTTTTAGCACACAAAAAATACAAAGATGAAAAAGAGTGGCATATGGAGCATTTGGGCCAGAAGAAGGATTCAATGAGGTCAGAAAGTTCAGAGCTAGTTTTGGGGAGTAAATGGGTGGTTTAAATAGGAAATGATGCCCTAAACTCATACATCAAGGGTTTGATCCCCAGTGAATCAACATTCAGAGGTGAGGCCCAGAGAGGTGACTGGATCATGAGGGCAGTAACAGACTGACCCACACACAAGCCCAGACCCTAACAGACTACTGAGAGGTGGAGTCTGCTCAGAAGAAACAGGAGGTGGGGCTCTGCCCCTGAAGGATACATGCTATCCTCCTTCTGAGCTGCCATGAAATGACCAGCTTTCTTATGTCCTAACCCGCTACCATGATGCTTCTGCTTCACCATAGGCAGTGCAAGAGCCAAATAATTGTTCCTCCTTAATGCTGTTTTATGTCAGGTATTGTGTCACACTGGCAGAAGGGTAACATAGCTACCTAAAATAGACATCTGCAGCTAAAATAGACATCTTCAGTATCTCTGAGGATAGATTTGAAATACTCAAGTCTAAGTGATACTTAGGGGTAAAAGTTCATATCTTAGAAAAAAATTTCCCATCTATTGTCACTCTCTAGTAGTTCCCAGTTATTTTTACTGTCATACTTAACACTCTTTCAAGTTATCTTATATACTCATCACTTGTTAACATTTTAATTTTCTGTCTCCTACAGGAATCTGAGCCTCAGAAAGCCTACTTTTTTCTGTCTTATTTACTACTGTCTCCCAAGCGACACACATAGTGGTTACTCAATAAATTTTAAAGATATGTTATTGGCTACTAAAAACTTGCTTGTTTGTAACAACTGTTATTGCTAAGTACAAAAAACATTCAACAAGTATACAGAAGTCAATCATGTCCCCACAAAACCAATAATAGCATCAACAGTTTGAAAAAGAAATACTTATTAAAGAACACATTTATTAATATAAACATGAATTTCTATAACAGTTATTTCTTTGGTAACTGAACATTAAGGGAGAGTAAGATAAAAGTAGATAAATATTATCCCATGTATGTGGGCATCTGAAAAAAGTACATAGTCATCCCTAAATTCGAGGGGTGTCTTAGCCTTTCTATGACTATGAATTTGTAGAAGCCACTTTAATCTCTGGGTACACAGCATCCACCAAAGCTGCCCACTGAATCCACAGAGCATACACTTGGCATCCAGCCACAATGCCACATCCCTGTCTAGAGAAGCTGCATGCCAAGGCAGGACCTTCCATATGTGCAATCCTCAGTTTGGCCAAAACTCTTGCAATGGTCAATTTGGACAAGACCTTCACCCTCCTCTGGTTGGCCCCTGCCCATAAATCAAGAAGTCTCTAAGGCCCAAAGTATCTGTAGGTCAATCTTTCCCTCTCTAGAGCATGTTGTGTCCCCAGGCCCTTACAGATCCCTCCCCAGTGACCTGAAACCAGCTTCAGTGCTTGTATGGGCCTTTTCCCAAGGCACGGTCCTCCCATGGGCAGCTGAAACCACAGCGTGCCCTCAGACCTCACAGGCAGTTAGCCTGGGGTAGGCTAGGACATGACTTTGGAGGGTACACATGTTTGCAGGAGAGCTATAGCTAGCAATGGAGCTGCAGATGGGACAGGAAAGGGGCCTGTCTTCCCTATGTCCTTTCACTTTGTCCCTTGACTCTACCTCAGAAATTCATGCCCTTGTCTCCAAGTCAGTCCTAAAATTACCATTCTTGTCCTTTACAGTGTAGTGGGAGTTCCTCTTTTCTTCTCAAGCCATGGCACATCTGACTCAAGTTTTAGGTTTTCTACAGCTACTGCTATCCTTTCAAATCCATTGTTTCTTTTTTATCCCCACAAATGTCATCCTATCTCTTCTCCCTGGTTCACTTCTAAATGTCTCTATACTATTCTCCTTAACACCCAAATAAACTCCATCTGCCATTAGGAGAGGTTTTCCAGTTTTTTTCTTAGAAAGCTTTGGAGGCTTTCCAGCACTTCTGACTATACTTCTCTTGGCCTGGCATGGACATAAGGTGTTCGCCTACCCTGTGACACCAGTTTGTAAATCACAGAGAAGGGCCACACCTTTCCACATCTCTCCTAGGCAGAGGCTCTCCACTGGGTCTGTACCACCCACCAGCTGCTGACACACATCTCCTGTCATCTAACTCAAGGGTCTCCACTTTGGGAAGCCTTACAGAACCTCCATCAGGCTTAGCCAGCCCTCCTCAGAGTCACCCTAAAACTAGAGTACCTCTCTACCATACTTCTCAGTTTTAATCTGAAAGCAAGGACCAACTCTTTTACCTTTATAGCTTTAATGCCAAACACACAGATAATTTTTAAAACACATTTGTTAGAATCACCATAAGTAGTTTTATGTATGATACTCAGACTGAAAATCTGTTATCATTTTCAAAACAAAATCACATTCTACTTTTGCTTTGTACAGACAGTGTTTAACATAATATAAAATAAAGACCCCAAAGGTAAAAATCCACAATTTACATTAGTGAAAATATTATTGGTAAACAAACACTGAGAAAAATGTTCAACCATGCTAGTAATCAAGAAATGCAAATTAAAGCAATGCTGAGAAAGTTTACACATTAGACTAGACCAAAATATTTAATGGCAAAGCCTAAGGTTGATGAGAATGAATCTGTTTCAATTTCACCTGTTTCTGGCATTCTAGACTGGTACAATCTTTGGGGGGAAAATCCAGTAGAATTTATTTAGAATCCATGAAGGAGACATTCGTATCTCTTGATTCAGTAATTGTATTCTTAAGATTTTAGCCTACAAAAGGTTCTTTAATTCTACAAATGCTATAAAATATTCAATAGTATACTATAGTAGAAAAACTCTGAAAACACTTTATTTGCCCCAACTATGTCTTAATATATATAAATATAAACTTGGATAAGATTTGTGTAACCACAAAGTTACTAAGAAAGAGCTCATATCAAAAGTGATTTTTAAAAACTCTTATAAATCAATAAGAAAAAGGCAATCTAACATAAAAAGTTTGAATAAGTCTGAAGTAAAGTTTTCTATTTCAAAGGAAAAAAATCCCATAAATGATCAACAGACATTTAAAGATGCTCAAGTTCATTCCTTTTCAAGAAAAATGCAAATTAATACCCAAAATGTTGTCATTTACTTTCACCTAATTAGTAAAAAAGTGAAAAGAAGATAACAAAGTCTTCACTGCCCATAATTTATCAGCCCAAGAATGTTGCTGTTTAAGATATATACAGCTTAGATAGTTTGGAATTATACCAGGAGATAGGCACAAAGGGATCATAGCAGCACATTTTCTGTAAAAACAAAATACCAGAAGTAGCCCTAATGTCTTAAAAAGGCAAAACTGAAAAAAAAAGCATATTTCACAAAGAAATACAACACATCAGTAGAAATGAATTACACTGTACAAAGCATAAATGTCTTTGACCTAGCTGGGAAAAACACCAACAACTTAAAGGAGAAGAGGTTTATTTTGGCTCACATTTTACAGGTTTTAGTATAGGTTCTTCAGGCTTCTACATGAAACTGGGTAGAAGGGCCTGGGTAGAGGAAAGTTGCTCATCTCCTAGTGACTAGAAAGCAGAAAGCGTAGGAAATAACTCAGAAGGAGCCATACAGCTCAAGGGCATGCCATCAGTGATCTGCCACTCAGTGCCCCTGATGCACTCAGCTTCCAAACATACCACCACCACCACCTGTCTACGAGCACACCCAGTTCATGGGGGGACACCAAGATATAAGCCATAACAATAAAAGAATGTAGAATTAAAATATTGTGAAGTTATAAGTAATTTTATCAAGTATCACTCCATTTAAAAACATTCTTAAAATACAACTGAACTTATTGACTACTAACTCATTGGTTAGGGATGGAAATTCATATTTAAAAGCAAGAAAAGGAAACAAAATTCAGGATAAATCCTTCTGGATGGGGTAAGGGAAGGAGACTGGAAAAGACCAGGACATTAACTATAATCATCACTTTCTACATGTTGAGTAGTTAATAAAATTTACATTTTTGTGTATATTTTTTAATTGAGTTCTTTATCGGCACATTATATACACAGCTCACAGTCACACACAACATTGGGGAATTTGTACCAGTATGTGACACAGTCAATTTTCATTTTTACCCACATCGCTACCCACCCACACCCTCTCTACCCCTATATACATACTCTTTTATTTTTTTCCGAATCATATTTATTCCTTCCCCTCATTACATTCCCACACAAATTCCTTTTGGATATTTCCCATTCTACAAAAACTATCATACATTCTAGGGCTCCTTTACTTTGTGTATATTTTTAATAAAATAATTTTTGAAAAAGGAAACAAGTCACACAATACCAAAAATAGTATATCATAGCCACATAAAGTAAGGATGTAGTGTAAATGGACCAAGGAGACACACACATTGCAAATCAAGAGTATCAAAGATCAGGGAAATGAATTCAGAAAAAAACTATGTTTGATTGGAAAGACTGAATCTTCCCTATGATTATGTGTCGTCTTCACATTAAAGGAAAAAATTAAAAACCTATTTTCAGGAGAAAAACTAAATAAACTCTTGAATTTAGATTTATTTTCTTTGTGAATTTTCCTTCCTGGATTTTCTTTGTGTCCCTTACCCTTAACAGCCTCATCACTTCAATATCATTCAGTGTCTCAGAGGTCATTCATTGACTGAAGGATACAAAAGGGGGAGAAAAGAGAGCAAAAACTCTTGGTTTTGAATTTCAAAATAGGCTGTGAATGTTCTAACAGAAGAAAAGGTTTTAAACCCATGGCTATTGATTTTCCCAACTGTACATTTTGGAACTCACTGAAGCAAGCTGGGTTTAAAATTTATGCAATTGATAATAGATGATAAAGATAGTAGATGAAAAGCTTAACTGTACTTTAAAGAACCCAAATTTTCCTTGTATCCCCAAAAGGAGTACAAAATAGGCCAGGTGGAGCCTTTCAATTAGGACTAGGAAAGCTAAAGTGATCTTCATGGACATAACACAGCCAGCACAGACTGACACATCTGCCCGTGAGCGCAGAGGCCCACAGTTAGACATAATGGACGAGTCGTACCTGGGCAGATGCACAGAAGGCTCTCACACCCTAGGTCCTTTCACACCATTGCGGGAAAACTGGGGAAAACTGAATGACACCACCAGAAACAGAGTTACACCAAAGAGAAGGGATCAGAATGAACTGACTGAAGAATCGTTTTAAAGCACTGAATCAACCAAGAAGTCACTCCACGGGTTTAAACCAGGAAATCCTTAGGAATAATAAGGACATGAAATAGAAACAAAGTTGTAAAAGAAACAAAGGTGTGCTTGTCACATAGGGCTTGGGAAATACAAAAATCATTACATCTGTACTACAATTCCATTTAAAAAAGAAATGGGTAGGTTTACAAAAAAACATTTGAATGACAGCCATTTCTATTCATTTTTATGCTTCCATATATGGTTTAAAATATTTTATAATGAGCATACTTTGCTTTAACACCGAACAAAATCATAAAGCTAAGAACTTTTTTTTTTCTTGAGACAGGGTCTTGCTTTGTAGTTCAGGCTGGCACTAAACTCACTATGTAGCCCAGGCAAGCCTAGAACTAAGCAATCCTTCTGCCTCTACCTCCCAAGGGCTAACTAAGAACATTTTTAAAAGTAATCTTATGTAAGTCACTGTTAACACCCTTTCATTCCTGCCAGCATTGTCGATTCAGAATCTGTCTTACAACAGTGTACAGGGCCTTCTACTCACATGGATATTATATTCTTTATGAAGGTAAAGTACTAAAACAATAATGAAAAGATTTATGAGGGAAATTCAAATCAGCTATATTTCCTCTAGCTAGGGAAAAATATAATTAACACTGTTGCTGTCTTACCAGGAATACCAGGTGTTAGTTGTTATCTGTGATACTGAGGGACAAACCCAGAGTTGCTTTACTCATGACTTACAGTCCTAGCATTTTTTTTTTTTTTTTGGACAAGGTCTTACTAAGTTGTCCAGACTGGCCTCAAACTTGTGATCTTTTGTCCTCAATTTGTCCTCTTTTTGTCCTCTTGTCCTCTTTTTGTCCTTGTGATCTTTTGTCCTCAGCTTCCCAAGTAGCTAAAATTATAGAACACTGTAATTTTAGCTGTACCACAGTACTCACCTATCAAGTAGTATTTCAGCATGTATTTGAAAATACAAACATGTTTCACTTTAAAATCATTTAAAATCATTCATTGACAGAAATTTAAAGTGTTTCAGAAAAACACATTTGGTATCAATCTTGAGGATGTCTCTTACTATGAGAAAATACAGTTTCTTTGCCTGAATGAGTAAAGGATTACTTAATATATTATTTATATATTTATTTTTATATATTTATTGGTTTTCTTGTTAAGATAGGGTTCTGGTATGTAGCCAAGGCTATCCTTGAACTCACTATGCAGCCCATGCTGGCCTCAAACTTGCTGCAATCCTGCCTCAGCCTCCTAAGTAGTGGGATTATCCATGAGCCACCACTTTTGTCTTGCTTGATAGTTTAGTAAATAGTTCCATTTACGCTAACTGACTTCAAAGATAATGATCAACTAGAAGTTGTTTATAGTTATAGGAAGAGCTTTGACCAGCACCAATGACCCAGTATCAGTACCTATGACCTAAAGTCATCCTGTTTCCTAAATTATATTTTCTAACATTTTTCTTAGATTTTTATCTCTCCAAATCATTCTGTTATACCATATTTAAAATATTGATATACTAAACACAGTAGTTCAATGAATCTCCATAAGCTATTATATACTTAAGTAATTATTATACATAAGCTATTATATACTTAAGTTTCATCCCATCAATGTCTGCACTGTAGTCTGAATATTTTTCCAAAAAATTGTAACTTGCCAGACATTGTAGCTCATGCCTATAATCCCAGCACTGCCCTTGGAAAGCAGAGGCAGGAGCATTGCTGAGTTCAAGGCTTGCCTGGGCTACAGAGTAAGCTCAGAGCCAGGCTGAACTGTCTCAAAAAAAAAAAAAAAGGTGTATCTTGAAATTCTACCCCGTATGGTGTCAGGTAGGTGGGAGTCATTGATAAATAAGATCAGAAGGGTGGAACTCTCATAGAGCTTTAATACTTTTCATGAATGGAGTAGTACCCTGAAAAAAGAGGCTCCAGATAGCTTTCTTATTCCTTCTTTCATGGGAGGACATAGCTGTCCTCCCATTAAAACAGGTCCTCACCATGCAGAATCTTCCAGTGCTTGGTCTTGAACTACTCAGCTTCCCAGACTATGCAAATAAACTTCTCTTGTTTACAAACTGCCCAGTCTGTGGGATTTCTTTATAGTAACCCAGATGGACTGAGACAATCCTTAACCAATCTCTCATCTACTCCATTATTTAGAAGTCTCAGACATTGTATCATCCCAGGTTTTCTAATATTTTTCTTTCTTTTTTTTGAGACAGGGTCTCGCTTTGTAGTTCAGGCTGGCCCTGAGCTCACTATGTAGCCCAGGCAAACCTCAAACTCAGCAATCCTCCTGTCTCTGCCTCCCAAGTGCTGGGATTACAGGCGTGAGCCACCACACCCGGCTCGGGTTTTCTAATATTTTGACAGAAAGAACTGACTCTCATCATTGAAATGTTACATTAAATGAATTATTTTTAAGATTAATGAAGAGAGGTTACATTATTATTTCTATTCTATAAATGGGAAAATTTAGGCACAGAGGGGTTGAGTAATTCTCACAGCTAATAAATTAAAAGTGGTGAGGATGTAAATTGGAATCTTTCTAACTCTAAACTCTGATTATATTCATATGCTCCTTCTAATGGAAGAATGGGGATTGTTCCAACCTAATAATGATATATTTCCAAGAGTAAGAAGAGTAAAAATTGTGATCATATTTCTCAACATGATAAGAAATCTCCACTTGAGGAGATTATTATAAAAATCTTAGAAGAGCCGGGTGTGGTGGCTCATGCCTGTAATCCCAGCACTCGGGAGGCAGAGACAGGAGGATTGCTGAGTTCGAGGCTTGCCTGGACTACATAGTGAGCTCAGAGCCAGCCTGAACTACAAAGCGAGACCCTGTCTCCAAAAAAAAAAAAAAATCTTAGAAGAAAATGAAAGAAAAGACTAGGAAGGAACACATGACTTGTACAGAAGTGAATGGACAAGAATTGAAGCAAGAGGGCCAGGGATTTAGCTCAAGTGTTACCGCACCTACCTTGCAAGCACAAGGGCCTGAGTTTGATCCCCAGTACCACCAAGAAAAAAAAAAAAAAGAATTGAAGCAAGAAAAGAAAACAACAGCATTTTTAAAGAACTGAGGAAAATGCCTAGGTTCTAGGTTTTCTTTGTAATCAGAATCTAATTTAAATAGGACTATGCAATAAGGACATTATCATCTACTTCACCTAAAACCAGATGCAAAAATAAACGTTCTCTGGAAAAACATAACACTATACAAAGTGTTATGCCACTTTTCATATTTCTGGCAAACAATAAAAAGATGACTAACCATACAAATAAACAAGACCAAAGTCAAATAACCAACAGAAAAAAAAGGCAATAGAAATAAATCTACATTATACATGATAGACATGTATAATAAGTAACTATGAACTTTATTTATCTGCCTGTTTATTTACTTATATGTTTTGAGGCAAAGTACCACTTTGTAATGCAGGGTTGCCTTGAGCCTGTTATGCAGCCCAGGCTGGTCTCAAATTCATGACAATTCTCTTGCCTCAGCCTCCTAAGTATTGAGATTACAGGCATGCACCACTATGCCAAGCTATATGAACTTTAAACTAAACTTGAAATAATTCTAATTGATATATCCAAGGAATTTGAAAATGAAAGGAAGCATTTCACCAAAATGCCAAATCACCAAATTAAAAAACTGAAAGAAATGTCAACAGGCATCCTTAGAATAAAAAACAGAGTACCAGAAAAATGAATTCAGTAATTTCATTTAAAAGAAAATTATAGCACAAGGAAATACTAATAAGCTGAAAAATGTAAAAGAAATACATAGACCAATGCAAAGAAAGAATAAAAGGATAGGCTGTATAGAAAAGAGTGTTAGTATTCTTTGAAACAGTGAAAATGACTACATGTGAAATTGCAACAACAGAATAAAAAGGGGAAATGTTAAATATTTTCAAAATTAACAAAGATCAATCCATGAAATCAAGCAAAGCAGAGAAAACAACACCTAGATACATCATAGCAAAACCCCTGAAAGCCGAAAATCTTTGAAAGTTGTCAAAAATCAAAAACAGGCATCTTAAAATAATTGGAACAAAATAACTTGACTTCCTTACTAGAATTCTATAAGCAGTGAAAATATTCTTTAAAAATGAAGGCAGTGGGGCTGGAGATTTAGCTCAGTGGTTCCGGCACCTGCCTCACAAGTGCAAGGTCCTGAGTTCAATCCTGGTAACCACATATAATGCTGGGCGTGGTGACTCACGCCCACCAGCCATCAATACCACATACCACAGTGCTGGACATGGTGGCTCACGCCTGTAATCCTAGCAGACTGAGGAGGCAGAGACAGGAGGATTGCTGAGTTCAAGGCTTGCCTGGGCTACATAGTGAGCTCAGGGCCAACCTGAACTACAAAGCGAGACCCTGTCTCAAAAAAAAAAAAAAAAAAAAAAAATGAAGGCAGTGACTGGTAATCTCAGCATACTCATAGCTGAGGCAGGAAGATTACAAGTTCAAGCCCAGCCTGTACAACTTAGTGATTTAGCAAGATCCTGTCTCAAAATTCATTTCAAAAAAATTTAAAGGGCTGGAGATGGATGTAGCTCAATGAAAAAACCCTGAGTTCAACCTACAGTACTGAAAAAGGATTGGCAGGCAAACTGAAAATAATATTACCTAAACCAAACTTAGGCAATTGATTCCCAACAGGCCTACACTAAAGGAAACAGGGAAGTAAGTTCTTCAAACAAAAAGACAATCTCAAAAATAAGAATATAAAAGCAAAACTAATCAAGACCTAGAAAAGATATTCCAAGAAAACAAAGGATTAACCTCTTCCCTAAGCAAACGTTTAAGCACACATTCACATGCCAAATTAAGTAATATTTTAAAAATTATAGGGCCGGAGGGTTAGCTCGGTGGTTCCGGTGCCTGCCTCGCAAGCACAAGGACCTGAGTTTGATCCCTGGTAACCACATATAATGCTGGGCGTGCAGACACGCCCACCAACAATCAACACCGCATACCAGAATGCCGGACATGGTGGCTCACGCCTGTAATCCCAGCACTCGGGAGGCAGAGACAGGAGGATTGCTGAGTTCGCGGCGGCTTGCCTGGGCACCATAGTGAGCTCAGGGCCAGCCTGAACTACAAAGCGAGACCCTGTCTCCAAAAAGCAAAAAAAAAAAAAAAATTATATTAGGTTTATCAGAACAGGTGTATCTCAAGAATATAAGCATTGTTTAAGATTCAAAATAAATTAATAAGATACCTAATGACGATCAAATAAAGTACAAAAGCTGTATAATCATTTTAGTTGATATAGAAGTATCACTTGATAAAACCACACATCCATTTATGAATAATATAAAAACTCAGAAAAAACAGCAAACTAGGAATAAAAGAAAATACCTTTAATTTTCTAAATACTATCCACAAAAATAATCTACCACAAGTATCACAGTGTTAAAATATTTAAAATATTTCTGCTGAGATGGAAAAGACAGTGTTGCCTACTTTCTCTCCAGTTCAAAATTCTGCATGAGTTTCTAACATCATCAGTGGGAGCAAAACAAGGAAGAAATATATGGACACTTGAACAAATTACTATCTTAATTAATAAGTACATTTATTAGTATCAAATACAAAGATGGAATTGTATTTTTGTTTGTTTACTGAACACAAACATAACTTTTAAAATTACCTAATTTACAATAGCATCAAAAAGGATCAGATATTCAAAAATCATGAAATATCTGCAAGATTTCTATAAGAAAACTGCAAAATTTTATAAACGATATCAATAAATATCTAAGAGTAATAAACTACACTTAGTATTGTAACCTTATCAGTTCTCCCTAAACATATCTATGGATGCAATATGACACAAATCAAAACTTCAGTAAAATGAACAAATTGTTTTTAAAATGTAGAATGCCAAGAAATACAAAGAAAATTTCCATAGATAAAAATAAGCCTATGGTATACAATTATGTATATACAGTAAAATGACTAATAAAAAACAATCAGTATTAGTTAGCATGTGGACATGTAGAACTCTCAAGAGCTACTGATAGGATGTAAATTTACCAACCACTTTGGAGAGCTGTGTGGTAAAACTCATGTACAAATATGGCTCAGATACATCCCTAATAGACATATATTGCTATGTTCATCAGGAATCTGGATATTAGCCAACAATAATACCAGGAAACATTATAAAAATGTTTTAATCTAAGGGGCCAGACACTTAGCTCAGTGGTTCCAGCGCCTGCTGGGCAAGCGCAAGGTCCTGAGTTTGATCTCCAGTAACCACATACAATACTGGGCGTGGAGACTCACACCCACCAGCAATCAATACCACACACCACAGTGCCAGGCGTGGTGGCTCATGCCTGTAATCCCAGCACTCGGGAAGCAGAGACAGGAGGATTGCTGAGTTCAAGGCTTGCCTGGGCTACATAGCGAGCTCAGGGCCAGCCTGAACTACAAAGTGAAACCCTGTCTCAAAAAAAAAAAGTCTTAATCTCAATAGGAATAGTAAATTTTGCAGAATTTTAATTTCCCCTCATCCTATTCCTCATTCTTTAGCTTTGCAGTGCTCTTAAAAAGTAGGGACCATAGACCCACCATGGGCTGTGGAAATCAGCAGCCCAGCTCACACTTCAGGTATTAGAAAACTTTTGGAGCTCTCAAGAAAAAAAGAAAAAACTTTACCAGAGAAAATTAACCTGAAAGAATCACCAAAATTGATAACAGATCAACTGAGTTGATTTGAAATACAAAAGAGAATATATTAAAAAGAAAGTAAGGACCATGAAGAACTGAGAGCTACTTCCTAAAATACCAAAATATGTATAATGAAAGTATCAAAAGGAAAGTAGAAAATAGAAAAATATTTAAAGAACCAATTATTAAATAATTTCCAAAGTAAGTGGAAAATAATCGTTACAGTCAAGAAGCAACCACACTCAAGCTTAAAAAGAGATCCATTCTAATGTATTTAGAATCAAATTGTCAGAAGAAAAGACAGAGAAAATCCTGAAAGCAAGAAAAAAGACCAATAATGGGGTACAGGAAGTTCCCAATAAGATTAACAGATGGAATCTCCTCAGAAATCATGGAAGCAGAAGAAGATATGAAGACACATTTATAACACTGATGCAAAAGGATTGTCAATCAGTATTTCTCTATTAAAGCAAACTATTTTTTTTTTCTTCAGACAGGATCTAGCTTTGTAGTTCAAGCTGGCCCTGAGCTCACCATGTAGCCCAGGGAAGCCTGGAACTCAGCAATCCTGTCTCTGCCTCCCAAGTGCTAGGATTACAGGTGTGAGCCACCATGCCCAGCACTGTGGTATGTGGTATTGATTGCTGGTGGGCATGAGTCACTACGCCCAGCTTGTATGTGGTTACCAGGGATCAAACTCAGGACTTGCACTTTCAAGACAGGCACCAGAACCACTGAGCTAAATCTCCAGGCCCAAGCAAGCTATTTTTAAAGGTGAAGTATTAAAAAAAAAGTTCCCTCCCTCAAAAGAAATAGCAACAGAATCCATCACTAAATGTTCCCTACAAAAAAATACTAAAAGGAGTCATCCAGGTTGAACTCAAGAAATACAAAACAGTATCTCTAAACTCCAAAAAGAAAATTCATCACCAAAAGAAGCCTCTTTGGTAAATATAAAAGTCAATACAAATATATTTTCGGCCATCATGCTTTTCTTCTCATGTATATCTCAAATGACAATTTCACAAGGAAAAATTCTGTTTATAGGAAATTTTTTATTTGTTATATGTATGTAACATATAAATATATTCATGTTGGAAAGCTGTACATATACATATTGCATTTTGATCATTTTACTCCCTTCCCTCACACACACTTCCTCTCTCCTTTATTCCCAATACCTCCCTCCCATCACCATAGATGCTACCTCCCTGTTTGCTACCATGTCTCTTTTATTTTACTTTATAAATTATTTATATTTTGGGTTGTTCATTTTAGAGAAATTTGAGATGTTTAATCTGTGACTGATTTATTTTGCTTATGACTATGATCCCAAAATTCATCAATTTTCCCACAAATGACTCAAATTTATCCATCTTTTTGGCTCAGTAGTCAGAAGAGAGAGGGAAGTATAATTGGAGATTAACAATTTATACATAGTCTAGAGCCAATAAATAGCCTAATAAAATGCCTGTTTAAATCTATGCACAATTTTTGGTGAGGATTAGCCTGATGTGCTGTGGTATACTTAAAATCAATTCATTTTTATTCTCCATTTCATATATACAAACATTACAGATAGATGGGTGGATGGAAAGATAGGCAGACAGACAGGCAGCTAGAGTGGGAACCACCAAAAAATGTATTCACACTTCAGGAAAAGAAAAATAGTATGTTCTTTCAACAGATGGTGTTACCCATATATGAGGTGTCCTAGAGGATGTCATATATCACAGAAAACCCACCACACTGCTCTTAGAGAAAAAATTGAAAATGCATGCACAGCAATCTCAATGGCCAAGATTACCCAAGCCACTGTTCATTATACTAAAAAATGTCTGAAGGATAATGGCCTCTATTTTGAGCATCTCTCCTAATTGCAGAGGCCAAAGTTAACTTGTGTTAATCTCATGATCTCTCAAGGATCAAAATGTTCATGCAAGTTTTACAGATGAAAGGAAAGTTATACAAATAAAAGGAAGAGAGGAAAAAACAGATATAAAACATCACACAAGTAAACAGTCCTCTCATTCCTATTTAATCAAAATTCAACCAATGTGCTTTTTCTCTATATTCATAAAAAGAGAAACTGATCTGTAGCATTTATAAAAAGAGCTGAGCTCCAGTACTCTATGCTTGATTTTCTGAAATTATAAGATCATACTGTTTTTGTCCCTTGTTCTGTTGATGCGATATAGTACACTTATTGACTTGCACATTTGAATCCCTGGAATTAATTCCACTTGATCATGGTGAGTGATCTCTTTGATGTGCGACTGTATTCTTTTTACATGCTAAGAATTTTTGTAGGCATGTTTATCATAGTCATTGGTCTATAATTTTCTGTACTTGTGTACTTGTCTGGTTCTTGGCAAAAGTAGTGGTGGCCTTGTAGAGCAAGTTTAGCAGTTTCTTTTCTCTTAACTTTTTGAAGAATTTGAGGAGAATTGATGCTTTCTTTAAAAGTTTAGTAGAATTCAGCAGTGAATGCATCCAGTTTGGGGCTTTTCTTTCTTGAGAGATCTAATATTACTGAGTCAACCACATTACTTTTGCTTATTATTTATATATTCAGGTTTATATTAATAGTTCTATTTTGATAGGTCATATACGTTAAGAAATTTACCATTTTTTCGGGATTTTCCAGGCTTTTATATAGACAGTTGTTCACAGTACAGTCTCAAAATAAATTCACATACTTATGATCAAATGATTTGCAACAAAGTAACAAAAACATACATTGTTAAAAAGGAGAGTTTCTTGAAATACATGGTCCTGGAAAAAGTGGATATAGATGTAAATTCATGCAAACTCATCAGTTTAAAAAATAATTTAAAATGTATCAAAGTTCTAAATGTGAGACAAAAAACTGTGAAACTACTAGATGCAAGCATAGCAGAAATATTTCAATAAATCAGTGAAAGCAATGATTTTTTATAAGACACCAAAAATATACACAACAAAAGAAAACACTAAAAAATGGTTTACATCAAACTAGGAAGCTTTTATGTGGCACAAGAATTCACAGAGTGAAAATAAGAACCTCAAGAACAGGAGAAAATGTTTACAAATAATTCATCTGGAAAAGAATTAATATCCAGAATACACAAGAAACTCAGAAAAGAAAACCACACAAACTATAATTTTAAAATGGAAAAATAATCTGTATAGACTTCTTCCAAAAGAAGATTCACTAAAATCCAAGTATATTTTTAAGTGCTCAAAAGCACTAATCATTAGGAAGTCCATATTGAAACAAAATGATATGTAATATCACCTATATTCGTGTTTTTCTCTTGCAGGGACACAATAACCAACACCCACAAATTAAAGAAGAGGTCTACTTGGTTCACAGATTCCATTAGCTTCAACCCAAAGTGGGCTAACTGCAAGGCAGAAAAACATGGCAGAGGGACACAGCAGAGGAGAGCTGTTCAAGCTCTGGCAGCCATAAGGTAGATGGGGGACAAACTAAGGATAGGAAGCACTGTTCCAAATAATGTCCCACTGACCTGACCTTCTGACCAGGCTCCACCACTGAACATGGAACTTCCAGAGGAGGTTTTAGATCTAAACTATAAAATTCAGTTCCTTGTCCTCAAAAAAGTCATGTGTATCTCACTATACAAAATGTATTTAGTTCATCTCTAAGAGTTGCCAAAGCATTATTGAAAAGTCCAAGCCCAGGGCCGGAGGGTTAGCTCAGTGGTTTCCAGCGCCTGCTTCGCAAGCGCAAGGTCCTGAGTTCGATCC